>CM029663.1:1223231-1443051 GCA_017311315.1 Dendrocalamus latiflorus
AACTGACTGATCCAATAGTTTGGTGCGCTTACGAGGCTACAACAGAATAAAACAAGTGTAGCAAAAACATGAAGGTGAGTGTACTGAGGACCTCAAGAGTAGAGACACTATAGGACTGTCATCCTTAGAGAAGTGGAAGGCTGCATATTGATGAGATATGCAGCTGTAGAAACAACCTCTGCCTAGAATTGTGGTGGAACTTGAGAAACAAGGAGAAAACTGCGTGCAAGCTCAATCAAATGATGATGTTTTCACTCAGTAACCCCATTCCGAACATGGCACTAGGATAAAAAGACTGGTAAAGAGTGCCCTGCTTAGAAAGAAGCTGTCTAAAAGCGCCAGAACAACATTCGCTAGCAGAATCATAATGGAAAATACGTATGGAAGAATCAAACTGAGTATGAACCATCGTTGCAAAGCTACGATAGATCGCAAGAAACTGATTACGATTAAACATAGGGAAATCTATGTAAAATGGGAATAATCATTAGTGAAAATTACATAAAACTTATGCATGCCTTTAGAGATAATAGGCGTGGATCGACATACGTCTGAATGAACTAAATCAAAAGGATGAGAATACAAGGACTCACTAGAATGATAAGAAAGTTGTAGCTGTTTGTCAAGCTTACAACCATGACAAAACATAGTCGTGTCAACAGTGACACATCTAAGAACACCTTGATGCATTAATGAAGAAAGACGGGCTCCACAAGTGACCTAAACGATGATGCCACTGCGCAAAAGCTTCAGAGGTAGTGACAGCAGTGGCGGTGGAGGTAGACATAGAGGTGATAGGAGCAATCGAAGCGGACAGAAGATTGAGGCCGTAAATGATGTAGAGACCCTAACGCTCCCTACGGCATCGGCCAGTCCCAAGTACCGTCGCTATTTGTCGATTCTGGACGAAACAGGAGTGAGAGTCAAAACCAACCATACAGCCAAGATCAGTGAGCTAACATATAGAGAGAAGTTGCATGGTAAGCTAGGGAAAATGAGAAACAGCTGGCACAAAAAATTCAATGGACAAAAGAGTGCCCTAATAGCTGACAGAGTTATACCATTAGCTGTCTGAACAGAGATAGGAAAAATAGGTCCTACTAAAGTGAGAGATGCGAAGTCTGGTGTCATGTGGAAAGAGGTACCTGAGTCTAGAACATAAAAAGTACTTGGTGGAGACATCTAAGTTAGGCTGGCAAAACCTGTTGAGCTATGAGAGTTGCTGAAGAAGTGCCTCGCAAAGCTACTGAATAGAGTCACCTCGCTAAGAACCTAATGTGCTGATCTATCCTCCTGTAGAGAATGGGCCTCTCTGCCCCCCCTTGGAAAATCCCACCTCACGCGCTGTGTTCCGCTTTTTCTGCCTCGCACAATTCTGGTAGTTGTATCCGAAGTTCTTACAATAGTTACACTGAACCCTAATTGGTGCGAAAACAAGAGCGAAAACAGGCATCTGGGCAGGGACTGCAGTCGAAGCAGAAACTATTGATGTAGTCAAAGGAGCAGCAAGCACAGCCAAAACAACCCGTGCTGCTAATCCTCGACAAAGATTCTTAGCACGAAGTGTCAAAAGGGCCTTGGTGACGTTCAGTCGAGGCGAGCGGCTCAACAATTGAGTCCTGATAGGCTCAAACTCTAGGCGAAGACGACAGATGAAGTCATAAAGGCAAAGGCGGTCATGGGCCGCCTTTTGTACCATTTGTGTTATCTTGGCGTGACGCAGAACTCTTGCTAGCTGCATTGGCTCTCTCTGTCCCATTTGTGTCCAGTTGGTCTTCTCCAACAACTGCCCGTTCCTTCCATCGTGTGGGCAGATATTTCAATGGATTTTGTCGAAGGATTACCTCATGTTTAGGGCAAATCAATTATCCTCTCGGTCATCGATCGCTTCTCTAAATTCGCTCACTTTATTCCTTTGAGTCATCCTTACACAGCTTTGTCAGTTGCCCGGGTGTTTTCTGCCGACGTCATGCGTCTCCATGGTATTCCACAGTCCATTGTCAGTGACCACGACCCTGTTTTTACCAATAATTTTTGGAGGGATTTGTTTCGTCTGGCGGGTGTTCGTCTTCACATGAGTTCTGCTTTCCATCCGCAATCTGATGGCTAAACGGAAGCTGTGAATAACATAATTGCTATGTACCTTCGTTGCTTCACTAGTGACACGCATCTAAATTGGTCGGAGTGGCTTTCGTGGGCAGAATACTAGTACAATACTTCTTATCATTCAGCGCTCCGTGATACTCCCTTGCTCGATTACTGTGGCCTGGGTTGCAGCTGTGGAATCCCTCCTTGTCGATCGTGATAGGTTCCTTGCCGATGTTCTTGAGCGTTTGATGTAGGCTCAGCAATATGCTAAAGTTTACTACGATAGCCGACATCGCGATGTCTCATTTGAGGTTGGAGATTGGGTATGGTTACGATTGATGCATCGTCAGGCGGTGTTGATTCCGGGGCATAAATTCGGGAAATTAGCCCCCAAATACTATGGTCCATACCATGTTTTGGAGCGGGTTGGCTCAGTGGCATATCAACTGGAATTGCCTCCAGGTGTACATTTACATGATGCCTTTCATGTGGGCTTGCTTAAAAGGTTCCATGGTGGTCCTCCAGGTGAGCCGCCGGCGTTACCAATGATCAGTGATGGGAGGGCCGTTCTGCAACCTACACAGGTTTTGCGCGCCAGTTTGCGTCGAGATGTCTGGCATGTGCTTGTGCACTGGATGGGTACATCGAAAGCTGACACTACATGGGAGCCAGTTCCAGAGTTCAAGGTGGCCTATTCGGATTTTCAGCTCAAGGACAAGCTGTTTCGCAAGGGTGGGATACTGTTATGTGGGGGCTTACGTATCAATGCCGAAGAGGCCAGCAAGCAACAACCGTAGGCCATACTGCCTCAGTTCCGGTAATGGCCGAAGCAACCGACAATGCAGTTTGATGGCCTACAGTACGCGTCGCAATAAGGGATTCGGCAGCACAGTCCTAGTCTAAGATTTCAAAAGTAAAAGGAAAGTATTAGATATATGGTATTAAGTCGGTTAAAGAAACTATATATATATATATATATATATATATATATATATATATATATATATATATATATATATATATATATATATATATATATATATATATATATATATATATAGGCAAAATAACAGGTGCACCATGGTGCCCAAGCTCCATAATTAAAACTTTCCATCCATGATTAATACTTTCCATCCATGATTGATTCTTTTCCAAATTGATACTTTACGTATTAATGAATCTTACTAGGTTACCTAATATATTGCACCTGCACGCATCTAAAAGCAATCTAACGACAGAGAGGCTAGGTGCCTGGACACCTTGGTGCCCCATTTCAGTATCATATATATATATATATATATATATATATATATATATATATATATATATATATATATATATATATATACACAATAAAGAAGTTATCTCTCCCTACTCTGCGTTTTCCTACCCCCAAACTCTCAACCGTGAGATAGGGCGGCCGCCACGGCACCTGGTCGCTGGAATTTCCGCCCCAGGCCTATGATGTCACACGAATACAACCTTCCAAGCCTATGTCCTGACAAATACAGTAGAGATAAGCCTACTCTAACAGAAGCTTTTCTTAGGCTTATTGTGTAGTTGTATTAACCCATTTCCATTATTATCAAAGTGTGCCAGTGAGGTGTCTCACTAAGTTATGTGAAAGTTTCCATCCTAGTTTTCTTTGGGCCCCTAAGGTTCAGAAAGTTAATGTTATTGGACTTTAACACAAAATTTGGTTTTCGGAAGCAGAAAACAGCTTCCTTTCAGTAATTTTTGAATGACGGTACAATTAACTAACACCTCCAACTGTATCTATAGCTGAAAATTTGTTAATTTTTTACATGTTTCAGACTATTGGAGAGATTAAAAAAGTCCCTACTAGTCAAGAACAGCAATTCCCCATGTATATCTATTCCTACAATTCTCATGAAATGGAAAAAAACAACTATACTTGCAAAGTTCACATCAATGTACCCTTCAAGTACTTGTTTGTAACCCGTTGATAATAGATTCTTCTACTATAGCCTGCTTAATGTAGTTAATTATCAGTTACTTTTCATTTTGTAATAGCATGTGTTTCTTATGCTTTCTTTTTTTTAATAGTATGTGTGTCACTTTTACTAGATTGTAACGTAGGTAAGTATTACTTGGAATTCATCTTAGTTTTCATGTTGGTATTTATGTATTTCCTGGACAAAAAACTTCACCCGGTATTCTCCAATCTCCTGCCAATAACCAAATGCAACAAGATTATGATAGCCTTTGCCTGAGTTAAAATTGTGACTAAAGAAACAGCCAAAAAAAGCTCTTTCGTCTTTGTTTTCCAGAAAGTGATTTTGTTGATGTAACCCTGGATAAAAACCAGAACATGATTTATATGGAAGAGCAACTAAATAATAGTTGAAAACTTGAACCGAAATCCGTTTGACATCATGTCTGATATGCTCGTAGGCATTCTTGTCCCAGTTTCTTTCTTCAGAAAAAAATTGTGGCATCGTAGTAGTCCATGCTAGGCATTAAGTTATCGATTTCTATCCTGACATGAATCCATTTTCAGGGCTTCACTGAAGGTTATTCTCTGAAGATGCCATCAAGAACAGGTCTTGAAGATTGAACGTTCCATTACTTTTTATAGTGGCGGCATCGCAAGGCTCAGGGAATTCTGCATGTCAGTTTTTTTTTATCTTCCTTTGCGGGATCATTTGTCAGATTCTAGACATCTCCTGTCCTTCAGCAACAACCCATGCTAGAAGTCATCAAGATGTAGTTGACACTCAGGGATGTGTGAGCAATGGAATTTTGCTAATCCAATGTTCAGATCGTATCAGGGAAGGCTACTTTGGTTGTACTGCTACAGTAGCTTGTTAACTACTTTTGAGGTTGAGTTTATTCTTTTGGGCTGTAGTTTATGGCTTTTGGTCTAGTGCGAGCGCTGTGTGAACGAATCGAAAGCCGATAAACCGTTTCTAAAAGGCTACCATGATAAACCGCTTTAAAACGGCGGGGAAAAAGCCGTCTTGTTTGTTTGTTCGAGAGGAATTATAAACTATAAGCCATAGTTTGTAAAGAACATGCCAGTTATCTTGTTATAAAACTGAAATTTTGAAGTCTGGGGAAAGATACTTCATCCCCTCAGCAGTTATCAGGCTCTGTTTATTGCGACTGTCTCTAGTCCGTAGAGTTACATGTACGAGAACCATTGCTTGATGTACTTACACTGTCAGTCTGCAATTTGTTGTGTCAGTCTGCAATTTGTTGCGACTGTTATATCTGTTCTAACCGTGGAAAAATGAAGCCTGATATTTCCTTTGCTGGACAGGTTTGTGATAATCTAGACACGAATATTAGAAATTCGATGCACGTACACGTCATTTTGGCTTAAATTACCTGACAGCACGGAACCTATAAGGCTGCAACTACATCCAGAAGCATGCATAGAAATTGATTCGAACAAGGGATACAGACGAACAAGTCACATCAAATGAGAGTAGGTATATTGCAAAATTCATCAGCAATTTGAAAAATAGAACCAAATATCTATTCTTTTGAGTACCAGTGGACGACTTACAACCATAACACGACGACGATCGAGAATAGTTATCAAATTCATGACCGGCCATGCTGGTACAAAATATGCAATCTCCAATAACTTATTCAGTTCTTGATCATTCGAAAGACTGACAACACTAAGCAGACTCCGACTTGGTGTAGATCCTTACAGCGGCAGCCAAGCCCAATGTCGCCAAGGGAACCAAAAACTGGAGGATCTTGATGACGAACTCATGTGTCTTACCCTGGTTGTGGTGTGATTGCTTGGGTGGAGTGTACTTCACCTTGCTGGGTATTGTGGTCGCATCAATGTCACCGACGTAGTACTCATCCATCATCGCCCGAGCAGTGGTGCTGTGCTCCACATCCTCAAAGTCATCAGTTGCATCTTTGGCTGGAATATTGAAGTAACTTTGTAAGCGGAAATTGCATTGCTTGCAATCTTATCTACCCAAGAAAGTATGCAATGGAACCAGTGGCGGAGCTAGTGCAAAACGGAGGGGGTGCAACGGGCCACGCGTGAGAGCATAGGACGGTGGGAGAATGGGCTGGACAGGGGCGAGTGAGGGTGTTTGTTGGGCTAGGGGGTACACCATATTGGGCCAAGGGGGATGCACAAAGGGTGAATGTTTACTAGTAATAACTAAAATTTTTTTGGACCCGGGTTCCTGGGAACCCCCTCAAACCCATGCAGCTCCGCCCCTGAATGGAACAATACCAGTTGAAGACAGCAAGACATCATCACCTCCAGGGTGATCCTCCAAAAACTTGGTCACATTGTACACCTAACGAAGCACAACATATTCTTCAGTGAGTTTGGTTTGTGGAATGGATAAACTATTTAATCATAGAAGGCCTCGTCAATATGAAAATAATGATGCTAGTAAGAAAGCGCAAGTCACTTTGTAACTATCTATCACACATGTTGTGAACAATTGTAACTCGGTTGTGAATCCTATGCAATAAAAGATGACAACAAGAACTGCACACTTGCATTACCAGGCCCAGCTTTTGGAATTAAGCCACCAAATATTTTAGGCTGCATCAACATCTTCTTTGGAAAAGCGGGCTCCAAGAAAATGATGGATTACCTAAGGATGTTTAGGTGCACATACAGACACTCAGTACAACGGCAACACTCAACAAAAAGTGAGGTCAGTGCAGGCCCATTAATTAGACGTACATTTACTATCATCTACAAAGGCCCGTTAATTAGATGTACATTTGCTATCATCTACAAAGCGGCATAGTGTCAAATGCTTAATTCACTAAAGGTTCCGAGCAAGTCAGGATTTTTTTAAAAAAGTCCATTGTTGTGAAGCGAAAAGTGGGGATGAAGCAGTTAAGCACCATGTAACCTAATAAACCAAATTTATGACGAGAAAGTCTGTTTGGTCTAGTACGGACTCCTGAACAAAATCGAACCGCATCATTCGAGCAAGGTTAACCAATTTCCTTTAAATGGAGACACAAGAGTACATCAGGTCTTACGACTACTCGAGAAGAAACAGAATTGAGCTGACTGTTTGTTCATATCATCATCTGAATGATGAGATGCTTAGTCTAGCATACTTCCTACTCTGTGTGAATGAGTAGTAATACTATGCGGTTGAGCAAGCCTTTTATAGTATGTTGGCATCCCATAGACATGGTCGTGAAGCTCGTAATAAAATTGCACCCAAGGCTTGGTTCGATCTGCTTAGACGCCATTCATAAACAAACATCCAATCCCAATAATACAACCCCCAAAGACGATATCTGGTAGAATCAGAAGCACAGGAATGCCACTCATCAACAGTAACAACTGACATGAACAAGAAATAGATAATCCACAGAGCATTTGTATACTAGAAAAGAATTATAGCATGAAAAATGAAACCTGTTTGTTGCCAGATCTTTTACCCTATCAAACCTAAACACTAGTACTGTGCGCCAGTACCCCCACAGGATGAGGAATCTAGTAGGGAAATTAAGGGCAGGAGCTTGAAATCCAACCCAAATCTAGGGCCAAGGGTTACAATCCACAAAGCGTCTAATTCTTTATGGAAAGACTCACAGGAAGAGAAAAGGAGGAACTGGATCTTGAGAATCAAGGACAGGGTAAGGGAACAGGACAAGGTAATCTTGAGAAAGAAAGAAAGAAAGAAAGAAAGAAAAGAGGGAACCTCGCCGCCGATGATGAGCCAGCAGTCGTCCCTGGTGTTGTGCTTGGCGACCTCCTCGAGGGTGAACAGCTTCGACTTGTTCCTCTCTCTCCTTCGATTGAGGTAAGAAGGATTTGCTTTGGGTCGTCTCAAGACGTGAGAGATTGTTTTTAAACTAGCCTCATAGGCGCGGCGCCACGCCGCGCCAGCCACCGTGTGTACCGAAGTAAAAGAGGCGATAATCCGTGAGGAGTTTGTAAAAAAAATTTAAAAAAATCGAGGGCACATGTGTATTTTTGAAAAAGTCAAAGGTCTTTTTCGTAAAAAAATCGAGGGCCTGTACGTAATAAATAAGAAAGGCAAAGGTCTTTTTCGTAAAAAATCGAGGGCCTGTACGTAATAAACGAGGACCCGTACGTAATTTAGAAAACCGCGGGGGCGCTATCCTGCAAAAATTTCGGTGAAAAAAAACTGTCAGGGACCTTTTCGCGAGGAAAAAGGACCTTTACGTAATTATCGAAAAATACGAGGAAAGTGGCTCGGCCGGCTGTACGCGAATTCGCTGGACACGCGCCGGCCGGCCGAGCGCTCGGGGTCGACGTGGCCTCGCGAGGGGGCCGGAATCCCCCCGGGAATAATGCTGTTATTATACGTGATAGGGTGGAGGTAACACTTGAGAGGTAGAGGTCGACCAAGACTGACGTGGGAGGAAACAGTTAAAAGAGACTTAAGGGATTGAAATGTATCAAAAGATGGACATGAGCATATAGAAGTTAGCGATATACGAACCGGAATCATGACATAAGAAGACGATTTAGAGGCGGTGTTTTAAGCTCTCGGTTCAGATGATAGGATGTACGGCTTAGGATTTTAGCTTAATAAGGAACAAATCATCCCCTATCTGACTTGATCTTACGGGCATCCCAGCGGGATTAAAGAAAAGATAAATTATTTTAAATAATAATAATATAACTTTATTTATTAATTTATAGTTATTTAAATATATTTATTATTTATATATAGCTTCAGAATATATATTCCAACATATATACTCAAGTTTAATCTAAATATACAAAAAAGAATACAATCTTTCGTATGAAAAATATAATATATTAGAAAAATATTTTTACCGGGTCCTTGTGAGACCCTACAGGGAGAATGCGACACGCGTCCCCTGCCCCCGTTCCCCTATGGGAGAGATCGGCCTCTACCCCTTATGGAAAAATTCCCCACAAAGCCTTACCTCCATGGGGCAATTGCCACCCTAGAGAAGGGTTGAGAAGGAATACAGGGGAGAGAGAAAGGAACAGGATAATCGGGAAAGGGTAAAGTTGGTTTGCAATTATTGTGGTAGCGAGAAAGGGATATTGTTGGGATTTTTTTGCTCGTCGGTGTGTTCCTAGATTTGTGGCTAGAAATCTTGCTTGCTTGTTTTTTCCTTACAGTTTATCTTTTACCTGAGAGGGTACATAGTAGACGCGCACATAACTCACCACCATACGTATACACACGCATGCGTGTTTGCTAACACACGATTGAAAATTTTACGAAGGCATTAACGCCTTATAAAGTGTAGTCATACGTTTTTTTCACTAAACACGTGTGTGTGTGTGTGTGTGTGTATATATATATATATATATATATATATATATATATATTATTCTAGTTATTTAGGGGAGACACAATACGATCTTCCCAAGCTATGCTCGATTCTCCTTACGGTTTATCTTCGCTTATCCAAATGTCTCTCTGGGCGGCGACCTGTTATTAGTACTACTTTCTATGGACTGACAAAGATTTGGTCTCTGCAAAGATTAAATATTCGTATATCTAATCTAAGTAATTTAAGAGTCGAGAGTCGGCACAGATCACTCGCCGATTGAAAAATAGAAGTCTCGTTCCAAAGAAAAAATGTAATGTTAACCGATAGATCTGCATAGCTAAATGCTAAAGCATCGATAGGTACAGTTCGAGTTTAGCATATCTTGCCACTGATTTTGCATATAAGGATCGGTTCTTTTGGGTTGTTATTTATGAGTTTTGAATTTTGATGAGTTGTCTATAATTTTTATGATAGAGTTGAACTCGGCATAATATATACTATAATTAATTTATAAATCTGTTTTAAAAAACACATCATTTAAATGTAAATACTATAGCACCGTACAAAAACAAAAAAACCTAAGCTAATTCAAGTCCACCCTAAGTTTTCAAAGTTACATGCTTACAGCAGCTATTCTATGTTTTTTTTATGCTTGTGGCTTTACTGAACAATACACGACATAACGTGTGTGTATGGTTTGATGCAAGTTCCACACCTAAGAAAAAACTATTTGATGCTTACTATAGTTCTACAAAAGTTGTTGATCAGAGTTTCATCACGCAGAACAAAATTTCGGTCGATCGGTTAACCCGGGAACCCGGACGACAAACTCATGCTCACTGGCTTTGTGCGCTGCGTCCGCATTCGAGAAGCCTAAGGTGTCGTTCTGTTGAGCTGAAATAAACTGGTTTATACCCGAAATTATACTGTAACTGGCTGAAATTACACTGTAGTTGACAGTGACTTATTTGATGTAACTAAATATAAATAAATTTAAAAATGAAAAAAAAACAAATTAGCCCATCACGGACAGCACAAACAAATACGGCAAAAAAGAACCGACAAAAAAGCTCAAAGAAAGCTAAAAAGGCATAAAAAGACGAAATTTAGGAATAGTAAAAAATAAGTCAGATATCAGAAGCTCAAATCGAAATGAGCGGAGCCTAACTTCTCGTTTAGGTACGACTTGGTTGCTAACTCAACGTGCCATGTCGTGTCATTTTATAGCTCAGGCACGACCCTAATAAGATCATAGACCATGTCGTGCTGGCTCGGTCATGTTAAGCCTGATGGGCCATGTTGTCCCATTTAGCTTGTGTGCAGACCTTGGCATCAGCAGTGACGGCGAGGGCGAGGACCAAATATGGTTGACAGGGAAGACGAGGATCAGATCTCACTCGTGTGGATGATACCTGATGTGGCTGAGGGCCAGATTTGGTTGGAGGCAAAGACTAGGACCTGGATCCCAACGGTGCCGAAGAGAGTGAGCCCCAAATCTGGCTTGCAGCAAGGACATTGAGAGAGAGGAGGTGTCTAGGAGGGAGGAGCCAAGGAGGAGAGGAGACGGTAGCCGGCGGGGGTTGCCACGCACTTGGGGGGCACAGGCCGACGTGGGAGTAGGAGCAGTGGTCGAGAGAGGGGAGAGGGGGTGATGGTCGATGGGGATGACAAGGCGGAGGAGGGGGCACATGCCAACAGGGGAGGGGAACGGCGACCGAGAGAGAGAAGAGGGGGCGAGGGCCACCAAGCACAGCTAAGATAAGAAAAGAGGGGAGGGGCCAACTGAGGCGTGCCGTGCTTGGTCGGGCTGGTCCACTATGCCAAGGTGCTGGCTTAATTACGGCACGGTTGGTCGGGCTGGGCCAGCATGGCCCATTTAGCCATAGCTCATGTTATGTCTGGGTCAAGTCAACAGTATCGTACTTTAGACTGATACAATTGATCCGATATACTTGGACAGCTCTAAGTGGAAGATTCTAGCCCAAAAGTCCCAGCCTAACACGCCCACTAACGTCTCGTCTTGAATGCTCAGCTTCGCGTGTATTAAGTCTTTTGGGCCCAAAATAGCTGTTGTGCCACAGGCAGCGCGTACGCGCAAGCGTCAAGTTTGAGACAAGTACCAGGTTTGAGCCCAAAGCCTACGACCGCCACGCCACGGGTAAAGATCACTTGGCCCAGTGGGGGGGGGGGGGGGGGCAGGGGCGTCCGGCCTGGGCTCCTTGGAGAAACAAAAAAAATCCCCCCTCGCGGCCGTGGCAGTCTGAACATACTGTGATTCGTGCCGGTGGAACGAGCCGGCAGGCACGGGTGGTGGTGGTCGTGCGCGCGAACCGGCCGTGGCCAGGCGCGCCGGCGCCGGCGCGCGTACGTAGACGTGGCTGCGCCGCCGGGCCGTGGCCGTGCGGCTTCGCCATCCGCGCGCGCTAACCTACCTCTCCTAAGCCCGCGCGCGCAGCCTAGTCGGTTGCCGGACGGACGCTGTTTGATCGGTGATTCGTCGTCTCTGAACCTTCTCGCGGCCGTAACGGTACCGTGCTTATTTACTCCCGTCATTAAAACTCTCGCAAGTGCTGTACTGCTGTACCGCCTGATGTAGTACCATTACGTTCTTGCGAAAATGACAAGCAGCTCCGTTCAGTTCGGTTCGGCCTCGCGTGTAAAATACTAGCCTCATAGGCGCGGCGCCACGCCGCTCCAGCCACCGTATGCACCGAAGTAAAAAAGACGATAATTTGTGAGGAGTTTTCTAAAAAAAATCGAGGGCATATGCGTATTTTCAAAGAACTCAAAGGGTTTTTTCGTAAAAAATCAAGGATCTATACGTAAACAAATGAGGACCCGTGTGTAATTTAGAAAACCGCGGGGGGCTATCCTGCAAAGTGGAGGGGCTAAAAAAAACAGGTAGGGACCTTTTCGCGAGAACCGGGGACCTTTACGTAATTTCCGGAAAGCTCAGGGACTTTTTTGCAAAAAAACTCACCAGGCCGTACCGAAATTGCTTTGCCACGCGCCGGCCGGAGCGCTCCAACGGGCGACGTGGCCCCTCTCGCCGCGCAGGAACCCCCCGGGGTTTGTTTAGGGTATTATGTGGTATATGATTTTGTTTACGTTTTTTTTAATATGATAGTAGATAGTTGAGACGTTAATATTAACGTGAATGATGCATTTTAAATTTAAAAGTTGTTGGGAGAATCTGATTTAAAAAATTACTTGGATTGTTCCAATTTTCGAAGAAACCAAAAGCAAAACAGAAAAGGACTTTTGTATTACGGTTGATCACTTTTGGTTATATTTTTTGAGACAGTAATGAGCGATGAAGATACTGCTATAGACGATGCATATGTCGATAAACTTATAAAGCTATTTAGAAAATGATTTTTTAAAATCAGAAAGCTGGCCTGTTTGCCGGAGGAAACCAAGTGGAAAGTGAAAGCCGAAAAGAAGAGATACCAGTACACCAGCGGCCACGTGGTTTGGTCTGGTGGGAAGGCACCACATTTTTTAGGTTTTGTTCTTTTCGGTTTTTCTACAGTAACTAGTCTTTAAATGAAGTATCTTTTTAAAATAGAGTCTACTAGTTAATTATAGTACATACTGTACTGACTTCATTTATATTGACAAAAACCGCACGTATGTTTTTGTTACTCTATAATCTTTCGCACAAACAGTCTAAAAATCACAAACCGCAGCCAAAAACCATAAGCTCTAGCCAAAAAGAACAAACCCTTAATGGGGCCCACGAGCAACCGGAGGGACTGCCATTGTATGCACGCCTCTCCTCCTACGGTCTAGTATGTCAAGTCATGCTAATTATTAATTACGTGTGCATGGTCCAATCCATCCCTACAAGAATGCATTATCTGGCATCATCTATGACTCATTTATTAAACATGTATAATAGGTTTACATCAGTTATCGATAGTCTTTATCGTCTAAAATTTTAACTAATATAGATGAAAGAGAATAAAAGGTAAGAAATAGACTATTTCCCTAGTCATTCGACCACTGCCCAAACGAGTACAAGCCGATGACAAAACAGAGCACGTAAAGCGGAGAAGAAAACAAGTCGCCAGAGAGCTTCTTCTGGAAAGGATCTAATCTACTATTTCTTCATCAAGTTCTTAGCTACAAAACACCTCATGGCACCCCTAGAAACCCTCTCTTGAAATTCCTAAAACTCTCTGCACTAACCTACAACATCCCCTGCTTTTTATAGGCCAGTGCATAAAGCGTGTTCAAACCGAACACCTCAAAACCGCGCCCTGTTCATCTAGACACGAACTCTATCTCTTCTTCAAATCAAGGAACTCGAAACCCTTCCTAACATAGGTTTTAACCACCTCGTATAAGTCATGGACTCCATCCACAACTCCATACGTCACACACGACGAAGCCTCCAACATATCCCCTCCTGTATCTCCATCGTGCACCATCAGCGTGTGCTCTCGCATGAGCCCGATCACCTCGCGTGACCACCTGACCGCCTAGACCTCAGATTACACCATCCTAGTCCCGGTCCTCCTTGTCACCAACCGTAACCATCTCCATGCCTCCACGTAGCATCCACCTTTGACTTCCACGTGCTCCAGCATGAGCTCGACCACCTCGCGTAACATTCTGACCGTCTGGACCTCATATTACCCCTCCTAGTCCCTATCCTCCTCGTCACCGACCATGGCCGCCTCTATGCCCACCTGCATATGTAAAGACCAAATAAACCATCTCCTGGTACAAGTCCTCCCCAACTTGACCATAATTAATATACATTAGTAAAACACACCCTTGTCTATCTCAGACAAGATCCAACCCAGCTACGACCATGCTCTAGATCGTTTACAACCGCACAGACTTATCGCTAACTGGAATAGACCTTCAGACCACTCAATACGACCGCTACCTCAGAGTACTCGTAACCCACAAGTACTCGGAAACCATACCGACTACCGAGTATCGATCAGAAATCACAGCCGTAACACGTACTCGAAGCCTATGAGTACAAGCACACTCCAACACACGACCACTTATCACGATCATGAAACCATTTCTATCGAGTACCGAGTCCTCCGACTACGAGTACCTATCTGGTACTGCAGCAACGACCATTCATCATTGACCACCACACACCGACTAGTTAACCACTGGCCCAACACGAGTACTTGACGTACTCGCAGATCACAAAAGTGAAGCACTCGTACTGACTAAGAAGGTCTACGTGTACTGACCGAAAAGCCTACGGTAACCGATCGCTAAACCTACGACTACAGTAGACTGTGAAGTCTACGAGTATCGATAAGACTGCCAAAACTACGACCATGAAAGCAGTCTGCAAAACCTACGACCACCAACTGCAAAGCCCTCGACTGTCGACCTGCAAAACCTTCGACTATCGAGTACGAACAGTAAAATCTATGACTATCGAGTACTGTAGCTACGACCATGAAAGAGTACTGTAGCTATGATTACATGCCGTGGTTGTAAGATCAAAGTCGTATTGCCGTGGTCGAAGCCAGATATGGTCGAAAGCTGCCGTGGTCGTAAGTCAGACGTGGCCGAAAGCTGCCATGGTCGTAAGCCAGACATGACCAAAGTCATGTTCATGCCGTAGGTCAAAGCCAGCCGTAGTCATGTTCATGCCGTGGTCGAAGCATGCCGTAATTGTAGTCATGTTCATGCCGTGGTCGATTGGTCATATCGTGGTCGTAGTTGTAACTGAGCAAAACCACTCAAAAGCAAAGTCTTGACTGCAAATGACCAAGTTTTTCACAAACGCAAAATCCAAAATAAATCAAATATCAAGTGTTCATCATTTTTTTATTTATGACCATCCATGGTCTAACACACTCTCCTTATTATTACAAACAAGATAGAAACCTCCAAGGAGTAGTACATCCATCATCTTCTCGATCCACCGGGGAGAGAAATGTTGGAAGGGAGAGGAGCAGCAACTAGCCCAAGCGACACACCATGGATATGATGGCTTGCACCTAGGCATTAATTCTTGGTTGGGTAGGAAGCCATCTTGTTGATGCCGCAGAGGCCCTCGTGCTTGCCTGTGCCCCTCCTCATCCTGATGAACCCCTTCTCGCCCCAGTGCGGGCCCCACGAGTTCTTCACGATGATGTAGTCGTGGCCCTTGCCCGCCGCCGCCGTCCCGTATCCCACGGCCGTCACGCCGTGATCCAGCTCCGTCCCACAGGGGCCATCAAACACGCCCTGCATGCATACATGCGCGCGCGGCAGATCAAGCACACAATTGTTCGTCGTGTCAGAGAATTAACAAATATATGGACCAAGGAAAAAAGCGCTGGCTTGATCAGCGTA
The DNA here is from genome assembly GCA_017311315.1 of Dendrocalamus latiflorus. Classification (NCBI taxonomy): domain Eukaryota; kingdom Viridiplantae; phylum Streptophyta; class Magnoliopsida; order Poales; family Poaceae; genus Dendrocalamus; species Dendrocalamus latiflorus. The sequence continues at coordinate 1,238,901 of CM029663.1, forward strand.
CTGCTCACCCCACTGTAGAACTGGAAGTTCCTGCCTGAAGCCTCAATGGCAACACTGACAGGCTGGTGCGCGAGGGCTTTCAGCAGAGCCTGCTCATTGTTCCTCGGCACATCCTCGTACCCCGTGATCGTCACCACATCGCCCCCTTCAGACTGAGGGTTTTTAACAAACCACAGAAATGAGCATCGTAAATCAAATTGATATGCATGCATGTATGATGAGTAAGTTTAGCGATCCGATGGGGGCATATATCGCATGCAAGTTAAGGCATAATATGTGATGACCAAGAGTCCCAAACTAGCTAGTGTGCTGCCTGTGCTTAATTAATTACCCTCTTCCGCTTGCAGGCGCCTTCCTCCATGAGGTAGGGGTAGTCCTCCTCTGTGTGGAGGCCACCGTTTGCGGCGATGTACTTGAAGGCATGGTCCATTAGCCCTCCGTTGCAGCCATTGTTGCCATGGGTGTCGCAATCGATCAGCTCCTGTTCGGAGAGCGCTGTCAGTTTGCCAGTCACAATCTGGTTTATGCCCTCCACTGCAGCCACCGTCGAGAATGCCCAGCAGCTACCTGCATTTGTTTTTGTTGCAACACCACATAAAGATCAACCAGTTTATCATTCTTCTACAGCCATTTTTTTTTTCAGAAAACCAGTTGATACTGTAAAACAGCAATAGCTAAATCATAGCAAACTTATGTCTACATGATCACTTCCTGCATGCATGCATGCTTACCACACTGGCCCTGGTTCTTGACGTCGGTGACTGCACCCTTCTTCCTCCAATCCACGTCTTTGGGCAAGTCCACCACATCCTCATACCTGAAGTTTGAGGAGAGCGCGTCCCTGCTCCGCGGCAAATCAGTCCTCACACCGAGGTACATTGCCTTGAACTCGTCGTGCGTCAGGTCGGCGAACTCATTCAGGCCAAGCCAGTAACTGCTCAACTGCTTGTTGGTCTCATCAATGTGCTTCAGGTTGTCCTTGAAAACCTCAAACCTCTTGAGCTTCTCTTCGAAGCTCGCATACGCCTTCCGGTACTTGGAGAGCCACTTCTCGAAGAGCTCGATGATCCTGTCGTGAGAGACCAGGTCTTCCTCAGAGTAACCAACAATGGAGAAGTCGCTAGGGCGAGCTAGGCATGCGCCAATGCAAAGGAAGAGGAGAGCAAGGGAGAGCTTCAGAGGAGCGCAAGCCATGATATATGCTTATTAGAAGAAACAATTAAGAGATGAAAGCTTGAGGCCGGAGCTGATGCATGCTGTAGCGAGAGGATGCATGTATATATAGGTTTGCTAAGCTTCTTCTTGTTTCAAAGCAAAGGTATTGGGAAAATAATGTCAGGGTGTAGGATGAATCATGCCAGAGCTTTAAGCATTAGTCTCAGATTTGGTCTGTAAGACTTTGCTTTTAAGCATGCAAGCTGGGTGCAGAAAGGGGCGCCGCTGTTGTTATATAAAGCAAACCTGCATCTTACGTATTGTGTCATGTACGTGAGTTCTGCTGGACAACTGCAAGTGCAAGCATGCATTGAGACTATATAACATTCAACTATTTTTGAGAATAAAAACAGTCAGATTTTGAGCCGTTAGATGGAGATCCAACGTCCTAAATTATTTTTTTTTGGAGGGGGTCATTTTTTTGGAGGGAGGCCTTGTATGGATGGATCCGTTGGATGGAGATCTAACGTTCCAGATTAATCTGTCTGTTTTTGTCCTAAAAAACAGTCGAATATTGATAGACATTCCTTATTTTTTTAGAGCAAAAACTTCACGTGCAACCATTAACCCTTTTTGTTGTCAGATATCATTTCATAGTTTACTAATGCTGAAAAACACAACAAAAATGGGACATTAGTTTTATTACTAGGCGCCATACAAATCCAAACCTGCATAAAATGCTATCCCTATGCCACGTGCTCAAACAGCATGCGAATATGGAATTGTTGTATTTTGAGACCCGAATCTGATGGGGTCCAACCACTTCTAGTCGAGTCCGATCACTGCTGGTCTTTTTGACTGCTTGAAGAGTTCGATCAAGAGGCAATACGAACTAATCGGAGGTTATAATTAAGATTATTTTCGTGTTCATGATACTCTACATCGACCTATATCAGACGTGGTGCTCTAACATGCGTGCGCTGACGGGAGTATGCAAGCCAGTACGTAGCAACTGAACTAGTTTTTTTTCGTGGCTAGCTACGTACGTCATGCTGTCGATCTTCCCTTTCCTGTCTACCTGGAAATTAAGAGTCTGTCGACACCCGTTGACATGCATCAGCATGCATTGCAATAAAGCTCTCGCAAGATTACAAGGGGAAAAAAAGTTCAATTAATTAATTACTCCAGTAGCCGCATAAAAACGACGAGTAAAATCGTCTTCTACGATAGAACTCGATCTCTCCGACGATGTACATACGTGTAAGAACAATCGACCGTATTACGCCTCAGAAGATTTGACTTGAAGGCTTGAAGCCAGCTAATATATCTGGTCAAATTAACCACGATCTATCTGTCGATGTCCAATAATTACTCTAAATTTTTTATCGCTTTATTTGCCGTACCTGATTTGGTCCTGTCATCCATGGTTGATTTAATTTATAACCCAGCAGAGAATAACCATAGGGACTCGATTTCTCTCTCTCTCTCTCTCTCTCTATATATATATATAACTCTACAACCGAGCGTATAATAAGTTACTCCATACTTACCACCTCCATGCTCTACCACCTTACGAGGTCAAAACGCAATCATATTCCACCCTTGGTCAAAGGTTAACTAAAGAAACCCATCACCTCCCACCTCTGTCAACTCCTATGTCCCTTTCTATCCACCTTTTTCGTACTCCGATGATGCAGTAGTTGATTAGCTTAGATACTGTAAATCCAAACTTTCGATATAGTAATCGTTTTTATATAGTTAAAACATATTGATCATGAATCTCTTTTTGTTAAGCATACTTTTTCAGCTAACGCTTCAAACTTATTGTAAATAGGAAAAATGGTATAGGAGATATCATCGTTCAAAGTTTATAATAAACCCACGTTTCTCTTTCCACCCCGCCCCTCTACGCTCAGCGTGGCAGTAAATTTTCGATAAAGACCCAATAAATACATAAGAAGTGCGGTAATACTAAGCATGATAATGTTTGTCTTGTAAATGTGCAGTAACGAACAAGAAGATCGTAGAAATTTTCAAAAAAAAAGAAGATTGCACAAGATATGATCTACTAGTTAATTGTAGTATATATTGTACCGACTTCATTTATATCGGCAAAAACCGCACGTGAGTTTCTGTTACTCTGTAATCTTTCGTATCAGTCGTATGAACAGTCTAAAAGTTACAAACCGCAGCCAAAAGCCATAAGTTTTAGTTAAAAAGAACAGGCCTGAAAGCAGGAGGCTTATTGTAGTAACAATTGTTGGAGTAGTGTTTGGTTTCTTCATAGGAATCTCATTCCCAACGGTGAGCATAACAAAGGTAAGGATATGGTTTACCAACATACTGCAGTAACTGCACTGATGCAATTGCATTTCAACAAGTCGATTTATTTCTGTTTGAAGATGTGGCAGCTTCACTTCCCTTCTAGCATTGTTTCCTACATAGAAGACAAGAACTCAGGACTAACGGCTCAAGCTGTACTTAACCATGCTTGGACTGCTGCTAGAAACGCAAGGGGAAATGGTTCTGATCCAAATTCAAACACTACCATGAAGGTAGGATGCCACGTTCTTGCTGAAAAATTCTTCAATTGGACCTTTGCTTCTCAATTCTCAGTAAAAGTATTTGTATATCCTTAACTTTCTTAGGGATCCACATGACCTCATCTCTTTTGCCCCCTCAAAACTTTTGTGTTTCCTGAGAATGCATTCTTGCCTTGTATTGTCAGCATCGATGAGAATTATGCCTTAAAATTTTTGTTTGCTGACCAATCTTTGATTTTGGTATTTTTGTTAAATCTAACAGCGATCTTGCTTGGCAACTTTCTAGATTTATGTGCCAACAAACCCCAGGGGTGCAGACTGCAGAGAGCCTAGCACCTGGTATTGTTGTACCAGAGTCTGATTTTCATCAGCGCGGGTTGTGGGGAAACCCAGATGAGGTAACTTCTCTTGCCTGCAGTTTGCTTTCTTCCACCTTGGTTTGTTTGATGTACAGGTTTGTTGAAATAATGGCTCCAGTCTTCTCCAGAGATGCATGGAGATGTGTATGGCATATGATTCAGGTATGACATAATTTCATCATCTGCTCTCCTTCTATCTGTCCACTTCACGTGGTGAGTATCTACATATTTTGCAGCACGACTTGGTTCATGGATGGGGTCTCGACTTTGCTCTGAGGAAACGTGTGGAGGTATGAACTACATGCCCTTGTCAAACATTGAACTAGACATTGAAGAGAGAATTTATGATTACTTCTCATGCTAACATTTAATCATTTGAATATCTTTTGACCTTCTGAGCGGAGAGTGCATCCATTCTCTGCTGGATCTGGATCTGAACTGCGAGGGGGGAGGAGGCCTGCCTCGGCGTCGTCTCCTGCGCCGACATCCTCGCCATCGCAAGACAAGATCTCAGTCGAACTGGTAAGTATGTAATTAACCTGGATCTGAACTGAGATGAGGGGGGCGCGTCGTAGACGTCGCCTTACCCTAGCTCCTCGTTACTCCCCGGTGGCCGTTGTACCGGCGAGCACGGCAAAGTCGGCGGGCTTGCCGGTATCTTTTAGCTCCACTCCGGAGCGGGATACTTCGTCGCTCGGGTCCTTGTGGGGGTGTGAGATTGCAGAATCGGGGAAGGAGAGGTCTTCTGTGTTTTCGGGGAATTCCTCCCCGTCAGAGGTTTCATCCTCATCCGATGGGGAATATCTTTCCTCGACGCAAGAAGCTGCTGGATCGTCGGAGCGTAAGGCGGAGTGGGTCGTTGGCCGAAGGCATTCGGCGCCGGGTCTGCTTTCTTCTTCTGACCCACTAGCTGGGGCCACGAGGGAAGGGGGTGGTTCTCGGTTCTGGCCTCTGGCCGGTGACGACAGTTCCATTAAGGAAGTAGCTGAGGTGGGTAGCAGGGTAGTGGAGTTGAGCGAAGGGTTCGGGCAGGGTTCTGGGATTGAGGAATCTCCAAGTGCTGAAGTCCTTTCTTCTCTTGATTTTTCTTCACCAAGGGTGGGGTCTGCGGAGGGCGAAGCAGGTCGGGTTTGTCGTTCCAAATCGGCGGCTTTGCACATCGATGGATTGGTAGCGCAGAAGAAGGTGTCGCTGGGTTCCGGTCAGTGGAAGGGACCCCTTCCTGAGAGGAGGGAGTCGCCGGTTGTGAGGCTTGGAGATGTTTGGGTGAAGGACTCAAGGCGGAAGGGAATTTCTCAGGGCTTTTCCCGGTTGAAAGACCTTGGAGGGTTGACGGAGGAAGCTGGGCCAGCGGTGGCGCCGTCGCCGGAGTCGGTGGTGGCGGGGCCTGGTGGTGGGAAGGAGCCGCTTGTTTTTCAAATTATGAAATCTGATTGTCAGGTGGGGCCACTGAGGCCGGGTGGCGTGTTGGGCCTGATGGGTCGGGTAAAGGCCGGTTTGGCGCTGCGATTCCCCCTTGGCCTGGGCGAGCTATTGGCCAGAAAGGGGCGGCCGAGGATCCTGTCAGGAAAGCATATCTCCCTTGCCTCTTCCCCAGTTTCTCTGGTTGGCACGGTTCCCCGGAGTCGCTCTTTCGCAGAGGTGGTCAGGGGGGAGGAGTTGTTGGCGCAGGCGTCAGGAGGGCGGAGGGGAAGCAAAATGCAGAGAGGTCGTCGAGGTGGTATGGAGGGCCGGTTTGGTTTCACAAATCAGGCCTATGGTGCTGGAAGCCGTGGGCGCGGAGTGGCTTTTGGCCGTGGTCGCGGGCAGGGACTGGAGGCCGTGGCGGAGGGTCCCGGTGGTGGTGGTTTCAGGGCAGACGGGCTTGGTGCGCAGGGTGGAGGACGGGGATTGAGGCACCCGGTTGGGGGCGGTGCTTTTCGTGGAAGGGGTTGGTCGCGGCAAGGCTTTGGCGGAGGGGGTGGGTGGAGCTCTGGGGGACCGCGGGCTGGCTTTGGTGGCAGGCATGGTCGTGGTGTGTTGCGGCAGTCTGGGCAGCCGGCTGATCGTAGGAATGCGGATTTTTGTGCTTCTTCCGAAGGGAATGCCGAGTCAAGGAAATTGGCTGAGCTCGCTGCTGTCAAGATCAGTGATGGGAACTTGCCGGCGAGTGAGGGGGCAGTGCAGGAGGAGGTGGTTCAGGGGGGCGCGGTTGAGGAGGGAGAAGCAGGGTTGGCAGGAATCAGGTGCTCAAGGTGTGCAAAGAAGGGGCATTTGGCGGCTGGTTGTTCGGTGGATGTTTATTGTGTTATTTGTGATAGTCACGACCACGTGAATCATAGATGCCCGATCCTCAAAATGCCGAGGCCAGTAGCTCATGCCGTTGGTTATGCAGTGCATGGTTTGGGTTTCTTCCACATTCAACATCCTCCTCTGCCAAGGGGGAAGAAGGACTCAAAGCGAGCGCTAATTACCATCTCTGGAGGGGTGCTATCTGAGGAGCAAGTGTGTCTTCAATTGCAGAGAATTGTTCCAGGGAAGTGGAAGTGGTCGTTGGAGATGTTTGGGGATAATGCTTTTGTTACTCAGTTCCCTTCGAAGTCGGAGTTGCAGCGATCGATTGCTTTTGGGGGGGCTGATGTGAAGGAGGATGGAGTGTCTACAGGCATGAGGTTGAGCTTTGAGGAGTGGCATGAGAAGGAGGAGGGGTTCTTGCTCCCTAAAGTGTGGGTCAGGGTGTTTGGGATAAGAAAATCTTTGAGGGAGTTTTTGAACTTGTGGGCAGTCGGGTCAATGCTTGGTTCAACTCAGACGGTGGATATGGAGGCGACTAGGAAGAATGTGTTTGGAAGAATTTTTGTAGCTGTCCTCAATCCGAAGTTGATTCCTGCACATTTAGATGTGGTCATTGGGGATCACTATTTCGAGTTGGAATTTGAGGTAGAAAAAAGAGGTTTTGACGAAAGTGGCGAAGAAGTTGAGGTGGATTGGAGTGGAAGGGATAATGATGGGTTTGGCAATGAGGAGGGGGGTTTGGAGGAGGATGATTTGCTGGGGGAGGAATTGGATGGGGCTAGAGAGCACAAACGGTTGAAGGGGGTTGGAGGAGAGTCTAAAGGGGCGACGGATAAAGAGGGAAGGTCGGATAGTGGGTCGCTCAAAGAGAAAATTCAGCATATGAGCGAGGTTGAATTTCGAACTTTTCTCAAGGAAAAGGCTGAGGAAATTCTGAATGAATCTGTCAATAAATCTCTCAGTGAGGTAGCTGACAAGGTTTTAACTGAGAAGGAGGTTTGGGCGGGTGAGGCTGGCGCTGGTAAAGGGGTTGTGGAGCAGCGCAGTCTGTGGTGTGAGCAGGATGGAACAGGAGGGGTTTTGCTGGGGCATCTTGAGGGGACAAATTTTGAACCTTCTGGAGAGTTAGTAGAGGGGGGTTTGGAGGGGATGTGCTGTGAGATCAGTGAGCCGGGGAGCTTTCAGGAGGAGAGGGTGGCCGGGGTGGAAGTTTCTGTCCGGGGCAGCAGACTGAAGGTGGTGGCTCCGGATGATCTGGTGGTGGCTTCGGATGGGGTGAATGTGTTGGGCCAGGCAGCCGGCTCGGTGGGAATGCTGGGCGCGCATGCCAAACCGGGAGCAGTGGGTGGAAAAGAACAGGTTGGGAGTGTAGTCGGGCCTGAAGGCAAGACAAAAGAGGAGGCAATCTCTAAAGAGGAGGCGCTTTTGGCGGGTGCTGATCGGTTGGGCCAGTTGGTGGTTCTGGGTGATGGGCAGGAGCGGCCGGAAGGGGTGGGACGGCAGGGTTTGGTTGCGAGCATGCCCAGGGCAGAGGGAGCTGTGGAGTCGGCTGCGGCAGTTTGTGAAATGGTGGTCTCTCCGTCAAGGGCAAGCCTTCGTCTGACTGGTGCGTCTGAGGAGCATATTTTGATGCGGGCTGAGAGGAGGGCGGTGGCGCGCAACCTAGAGCAAATGGAAGGTAACAATGTTGTAAATTCTTTTTGTTCTATTCCTATTGCTTCTGCTGTTAAGATAATTAGTGAGTTGGGAGTAGTTCCGAGTAACGGTAGTGATAATCTGTTTTCTGCTGTTGAACATCTGATGGGTTTAGAGAGGTCTAAAGTGTTGGACAGAGTGCAAAAGTGCAGTAGTAGCTCCCCGAGTAGCGTTAGCAATTCAGAGAGTATGGAGGATTTAGGTTTAGATGTGGTAAATCATTTGTGTGGAAATCTGGTAGAGGATATTTTGGAGGATGATAGCTACCACCTAAGTAGTGATGCAAGGGCTATTATCAAAAGACACAAGTCCAACGCTAAGTCGTTTGGTAAAATGACTTGTGCAAAAAGAAAGGTTAAAATTTCAAAACAGAGTTCATCATGAAAGGAATTTTTTGGAATAGCAGAGGTCTTAAGGACTTGGCTAAATTAAGATTTCTAGATGAAACCTCTAAAGAGCAGAGGTTAGATTTTATTGCGCTTTTGGAGACCGGAAAGAGAGAGTTCTCGCAAGCGAAGCTCAATAAATTATGTGGAGGTAGAAATTTCCTATGGCACTGGACGGTGCCGCATGGGAGATCTGGAGGTATCCTGTTGGGTGTGAATCCGGATTTTTTTGATATAGGCAGTATTGCGGAGGGGGAGTTCTATGTGAAGTTCCTTCTCAGAAATAAGACTGATGGCTTTAAGTGGATTTTGGTGGCTGTTTATGGGGCAGCCCAACCAGAGTTCAAGGAATTTTTTCTTACCGAGTTGGTACAGGCCTGTAATAAGGAAACGTTGCCATTAATGATTGGTGGGGATTTCAACATTATTCGAAATCCGTGTGAAAAAAATAATGATAAGTTTGATGGAAAATGGCCGTTTCTTTTTAATGCAATCATAGACAATCTAAATCTAAGGGAAATTGTTATGTCTGGTAGACGCTTCACTTGGGCTAATTCCCGAAAAGTTCCAACTTATGAAAAGCTAGACAGAATTTTAGTAAGCACGGAATGGGAACAAAAGTTCCCTCTCTCAACGGTAACGGCTTTGGGAAGAGAGTTGTCGGATCATACTCCGCTCTTGCTTAACACGGGTGAGAGATCCCAGTGTAAGGGTCGACCCATGTTCAAATTTGAACTAAGTTGGTTCCTACGTGAGGGTTTCTCTGACTTAGTGTCTAAGGTTTGGAAAGAAGAAGCAAGAGGTACTTCAGCGCTGCAAAGGTGGCAGAATAAAATCAGAAGTGTGAGACAATTCTTAGGGGGTTGGGCAAGAAATAAGAATGGGGCTTTTAAGAAAGAGAAACAGGAGTTGGTCAGGATAGCGGACAGGCTTGATAAAAAAGCAGAAACGCAACTGCTGGGCCGGCATGAGGGGGACTTGTTGCAAGGGGTGAAAGGAAGGCTAGCCCAATTACGTCGGGAGGAGGAGGCTAAGTGGTTCCAAAGGGCCAAGACCATGGAACTCTTGCAGGGAGACAACAATACAAAGTACTTCCATCTAGTTGCTAACGGTAAAAGAAGAAAAACTAGAATTAGTCGTCTTGAGCAAGAGGAGGGGGTGATTGAAGGAGATGTTAATCTGGAGAAGTTCATTACAAAGTATTATAAAAATCTCTTTGGGTCGTCAGGAAGAAGTAACTTGATTCTTGACGAAACTTCCAAAGATGATATCCCACAGGTTTCTGACGCAGAGAATAGGATTCTTACGGATGCTTTCTCTGAAAAGGAAGTAAGAGAGGCCATTTTCCAAATGAAACATAATAAAGCACCGGGTCCTGATGGATTTCCGGTCGAGTTTTACCAAGTGTTTTGGAGTCTAATTAAAGATGACCTCATGGCCATGTTTAAAGATTTCCACATGAATAGGCTCTCTCTCTTTAGTTTAAACTTTGGGATAATAACTCTCCTTCCTAAACAAAAAGAGGTAAAACAAATACAACAATATAGACCAATCTGTATGCTGAATGTCAGCTTTAAGATTTTCACAAAAGTGTTGGCTAATAGGATCACGGGGGTTGCGAGTAAGGTGATTAGGCCCTCTCAAACGGCTTTTATCCCGGGAAGAAATATTATGGAAGGGGCAGTTGTTTTGCATGAAACGTTGCATGAGCTAAACAAGAAAAGGTTGGGTGGGGTAATTCTCAAACTAGATTTTGAGAAAGCCTATGATAAGGTGAATTGGTCATTTTTGCAGCAGGTTCTGAGAATAAAAGGTTTTTCTTCGACTTGGTGTAAGTGGATTGAATCAATAGTAAGTGGTGGCAGTGTAGGGGTTAAGGTGAATGATAACATAGGCCAGTACTTTCAGACTAGAAAAGGCTTGAGACAAGGGGATCCTCTTTCGCCAATTTTATATAATTTAGTGGCTGATATGTTGGCAATTCTTTTAGATAGGGCCAAAGTTAATGGACATGTTGGAGGCTTAGTTCCTCATTTGGTAGATAACGGTTTGTCGATTCTCCAATATGCAGATGATACCATTCTCTTTATGGAAAATGATTTCGAGGGGGCAAAAAATCTAAATTTAGTACTAAGTACTTTTGAGCAGTTGTCGGGCCTCAAAATAAACTTCCACAAAAGTGAGGTTTTTTGTTTCGGGGATGCTAAGGTCAGAAGCGCTGATTATGTTGAGCTTTTTGGTTGCAAGGAGGGATCTCTACCATTTAGGTACCTGGGTCTCCCTATGCATTACCGAAAAGTTTTGAACAAGGATTGGCGGGAGGTCGAGGAAAGGTTCCAGAAAAAGTTGAGTAGTTGGAAAAGTAAGTTGTTATCGGTAGGCGGTAGACTGGTTCTAATCAATTCAGTTTTATCAAGTCTCCCGATGTTTATGATGTCTTTCTTCAAGATTCCTAAAGGAATCCTGAAGAAACTGGATTATTATCGATCCAGATTTTTCTGGCAAAATGATGGGAATAAAAAGAAATATAGATTGGCCAGATGGGGTATTCTTAGTCAACCAAAGTGCGTGGGGGGTTTGGGTATTTTAAACCTGGAAATGCAGAACTGTTGTCTGTTAAGTAAGTGGTTGTTTAAATTGTTGAATGAGGATGGCCTCTGGCAGAGCATGATTAAGAGAAAGTATTTGAAAGGTAAGACCCTGTCACAAACGATTAAGCAACCAGGGGATTCTCACTTTTGGAGTGGGCTTATGGAGGTCAAAAATCTCTTTCTAACAAGAAGCAGATTTAGGGTTAATAATGGGCAACAATCGAGGTTTTGGGAAGACATTTGGATTGGGAAGGAAGCGCTAATGACGAAATTCCCTGATCTGTATAGAATTGTTAGAAAGAAGAATATGACGGTTGCTCAAGTTCTGAGTACTTCACCGTTAAAGGTTTCTTTTAGGAGAGCTTTAGTAGGTGGAAAGCGGAATTCGTGGCTTAATTTGGTGAGTATGATAGTTCGAGTCTCTTTGAATGAGAAAGAAGATGTTTTAGTTTGGAACTTGAATAAGAGCGGTTCTTTTACTGTCCGTTCCTTGTATAGAGATCTCATGGAAAGAGAAGGCATTTCAGAAAAGAATGTATTTTGGAAAACAAAGATTCCTCTTAAAGTCAAAGTTTTCCTTTGGTTCTTGAAAAAAGGAGTGATTTTAACAAAGGATAATCTTGCAAAAAGGCAGTGGCAAGGAAGTATCAGGTGTTGCTTTTGTCTCTCTAATGAGAGTATTCAACATCTATTTTTCGAGTGCCATGTGGCTCGGGCCTTTTGGAATGTGATAGTCATTAGCTTTGGAGTTCAACCACCTACTAGTGTTGAGATGTTGTTTGGTTCTTGGCTTAGAAATTTTTCTGTAAAGCTTAGAAATCAGATTCTAGTTGGTATAGCAGCTTTTTGCTGGGCTTTATGGTTGAATAGAAATGACGCCGTTTTCAAAAGGATCATTACTCACTCTATTGTGCAGGTCATTTTCAGGGGGACTTACTGGATCAGGTATTGGTCGCAACTGTCTAAAGAGAAAGCGAGAAGGGCGCTGTTAGCAGGATGCATGAGGTTGGAGAGAGTGGTGTTGGAGATCTTTAGCAAGTTTGGTTGGAACACTTGTTTTAGATTAGAGGTTTAAGTCCTTTTGGCGAGAGTGCTTGACTCAGGAGTTGTTGTATCACTGTTTTGTGTGGTGGGGAGTGTCTTTGATTTGTTACTTTGGCTGTAGTCATTCTCATGGAATGATCAAGGCCGGAATATTGATTCCTTTATCTAAAAAAAAATCTTTTGACCTTCTTACTTCCATGCCTTTGATTAATGTCTTCACTCTTTGCAGCCTGCTCATGAGAAAATCGGCGTTGTTGATTCCCAATGGATTGTACACCAAGTGGTTCCTTCTCTTGGGAACAAGGTAAGAATGGAAAAAAAAACATACATTTGAGTATCAGATCCTAACATAACACCCGAATTTGCACTTAATGTCGACTGTTTCCCCCCTTTTCCCTACCGAAAATTCACAGGGGCAGTCGGAGCATGGAAGGGCACCATGGGAAGGGGTACCAATCCAACAACTTTCTTAAAAATCTCTTCTCCCATATAGGTGTGTATTCAGGCTGTTTGTTACTGAACTTTCTTGTCGTTTCTTCAGGTAGGAGAGCGTTGCCGGAAAGAATGGGGAATTTTTCAGACAAGAATGGCCGAGGCTGAGAAGGCGTATTACGAGATGATGGGCGTCACCCCTCCAAACGTAACATTTGTCCACTAGGCTGCAATGCTGCTGTTAATCCTCCCACGTTTGTTTAATCCCACTAGTAGCACTTACGTAGAGCTAGATGATGGTGATATTGATGATACGTGTAGAGCATACGAGATATCATATCTATTAACTTTTTTTTTGTTTGATCTCCGCGCTGTATGTTTCTCATAATATCTCAGTTCCATCCTGTTTTTACTAGGTTCTTTTTGTTGTGTTGTTATATATATATTGTGACCCCAGTCCCCAGAAACATTTTCTGAAGTTTTATTCCTAACTCGAAGACGCTCCTAGTGAACTGGGACGTACGATGCTTTACGTGCCCCAATGGAGAGCATTTTTGTTGTATAATTCTATCATTTTTGAAACCTGGACGTTCAGTAACATAGTTCTAATATCAGCATAACTCCTTGCCGGACAAATCATATAACCGAGGTTCAGCCAAAGTATGCAACATTCGTGTAGAATTAATATAGATAGCCAAGGTTATAGCATAGGTATACATGTGATGTGAGCCAGGGGAATGCTTTGCGTACGTGACTGTGATACATCTGCGCCCACAAAATCCTAAGCATGCCTAAAACTGCTTAAGAAACCCTAGATAACACAATTAAAGAATCGTTGACATGAGTATCTCCTTAAGAAACTCGATTCTCTGCAACCTCTCCTCCAGTTCCAGCTTTGACGCATCATCAATCACACGCTGACTCAACCTGAGAAACAAGAACACCATTGTTACTTAGCATCATCCAGTGCTACAATAATCTCAGAGCTACTGAACAATTAGTAGTAGTATCTCCCCTAAAAAACAGTATCCTGCTTACCTCTGATCATTTGAGATTGCTGAAGCAGCATTCTGAGTGTCTACATTGCTCGAGCTGGCGTCAGTTTGAGAAATGCTGCAGATAAATTGGGAGAGCAGTGGATCAGGTGGAGGATCTTGGTATGGCCTATTATTCATCATGTAGTGCTGGGACCCTTCAAAGTAGGAGTTCACATCATATGATTCCTTCCCAGATGCTGAGTTGTTAGCAGCTGTACGCCACGAGCTGGGCTTGGAAGGCTTCTTCTTCTGCCATCATCAAATGTTGATGAGATGCTGAAGGGACTAGGCACTAGCTACTGTATCACTGTGCACATAATGCCATTGATTCTGAAGTAGGAAGAACAAATAGTACCTTAAGAAGATGGGAGTGTTGAACTCTGAAGTGTGCAGCCATGTCTTTCCCAAGATTGTCAGCGCAGATCGGGCAAACCTGAAGGTCATCAGGTAACCATTAATCGTTCATCGAGTCAGCATCAGAAGGAGAAAATCGTAAGTCTTAATGTCTTGTTTATAGAATCAAGTCAAATACCATCTGTTTAGGAACAAGTAAACTTGGATTCTTATCTATATTTCTATCGAATTTCAACATTCAAATGAAGTAATAAAAAAAGGGATGGTAACTGGGTTGAGTAGCAATGCTATTTTTCTTATTAATAGCTATATCAGTACCTTGGAATTTTATAAATAAATATACAAGAACAAACTAGGAGTCTCCAGATTGCACTCTTATTAAATGTCCATCTCATAATTGTAAATGCATATCCAGCATGAGCAATTGATTAGCTTAATACTTAGGTTTTGATTAATCAAAGTTCTCTTGCATAGTAGTAATTCCAACGAACAGCTTGCGGAGAGAAGGAAAACAAAGAGAAAGGCTCTCTTACAGCATTTCTGGTGTCAAAGCAATGTTCCTCCTGGAGATGGTTGCAGATGAAGGGCACCTCAACCTCGATGTAACAGAAAGGGCAAGGAAAGTACTCCCACAGCTCACAATCTTCTGAGTAATATCCACAAGAATCAGTTAAAGTGATGTAAGTTAATCCATAATCTAATCAAATTATTTTCTCTTATTATTCAAAAGAAAATCACTATTCCTTCTTGTATTGAAGACAAAGGTGTACAGTCTTCTCTCAATCGTGCAATACAAAATTTTTTATGCATGAGCTACAATGACTGAAAATTCCAACTTGAGATCATTCTCCCATATGTCAAGGAAACAAAAGGCAGGAAAGAATTCTTGTTACATCTAAGGAAACCAAACCAATGCTTCTAAACGCTTGTAAACAACCACAAGAAAAAGTTACAGAAAACAGAAGGCAAAAGGTTAAGAGAGATCCATGAACAAGGATAGCTGGACTCTTCATAAAAAAGAAAGGCAAATGCAAGAAGCTGTCACAGGACAATACAGCTGCTAAGAACCAGTTTTTCTTGAGAGCAAGCAAGCATGAATGGACCCAAGAAATCAGTGAAGAAACAAAGGAGCAGTTCAGAAACCAAGCAACAACTATTGGAACAAAAAGAAAAGATGCCACAAGCGTGGTTGGATGAACCAAACATACCTGCAGGGTGGGGAGGAGGGGGCCCATAAGGCTGGTGCCTGCCTGCAGGGAGGAAGCCATAGCTGTAGGAAGCCTCCACCTCCATGGCTGCACTGCACTGCTGCTCTTCTTTACTCTTCTCCTAACTACCCTTTTATATGCCTAAACAAGGAGAAGAGCTGTGTAACTGAGCAGCACATACAAGCAAGTAAACACGAAGGGAACTACAAGCAAGTAAACACAGAGGGAGTAGTTTGATCAGAGCTCCTTAGCCTCTCGTGTGTTTATATATGGCTCTCAAGGGCTCTGCCTTTTCTGTCCACATAAATAAATGTTTTTGTATTATTGGTGACTCAAATGTAGAAGGAGAAGAGAAAAGCAAACGAAAATGCATAAAGAGACAAGGTATGGAGAACCAACCCGCGCCGCCAAAGTCCCCCGTCGCCGCCGTCGCTGCCGGTGCGGTGACTGCGGTGGGCCCCTCAGCTGCAGCTCCGCTCCAGTTTTACATCAAGTGCGGCATCGATTCCTGAACTGCATCGAGCATGGCGTTGTGAAGCACGACGGCAGGAGGTGGTCGGATATGGCCGTCTTCAAGCCAGATCTGGCCGCCTCCAGGTCGGATCCGTGTACGTAGTGGACTCCCACCTCCGGCCTCTGTACGTCGCCAATTCCCGCGTTGCCGCCGCAGTCGCCGCACCAAGCAACGCGCAACTCTCCTTCACGAGCGGGCAGCCACGGCACATGACTCAGGAGTAGAGATGACAACGGGTAAATACCCATTGGGTATTGTCATTCCATACCCGTACCCGCTAGGTGTAAATTTACCCGTCGGGTTACCCGTATCCGCACGCGGGTAGGAAAATTTACCCATACCCGTACCCGCACGGGTATTACTACCCGACGGGTAACCCGTACCCGCAAGCATACCCGGTTCAACACATAAGAATATCATCAATTTAGACATTCATTAATCATACATGCCAAGCACAAAAGCGTCTAATGATCAAAATTAGTACATCACATAAACATACTTGACATGACCATATCAACATATGACAAACAAATAAACAATCAACAACAAGTAGATAATAAAATTAACATTTGAGTGGGATGTCTAGTTGTCTAATGCGGGTATTCATTACCCGCGGGTAGGCGGGTATGGGTAGTATATACCCACACCCGCACCCGCCTACCCGGCGGGTAGAGGATTTCGCCCAATAACGTACCCATGGGTACATAAAATTTTCCATACCCGTCTCTTTATCGGGTAAAACCCGTCGGGTATTCGGGTATCGGGTACCCATTGCCATCTCTACTCAGGAGGGCGTAGGATTCGGTGCGTGCGAGCCCCCCACCCCCTGCTACCTCTGTATGTCGCCTACTCAGCCCCGCCGTCGTCGTCAGATATGCCCGTCTTCTGGACGAACGCGGGGGGATTTGTACGCGGTCAGATCTGCCTGTCTCTGAGCTGGATCTGGCTGCCTCCGGGCTAGATCCGTGATCCCTCACTCTGGCCTCTGTACATCGCCGACTCCTGCGCCACCGCCGCCGCCGTTGCCACTCCTACGAGTGGGTGGCCATGGTGCACGGCTCAGGCGGGTGCAGGCGTCGACGGCAGGCCCCTTAGCTGCAGCTCGGCGTAGAGGCACTAACTCGGGCAGCCGCTGGCAACGGGGGTTCAGGCAGCCGCTGCCTCCGGCTTGGACACAGAGGCTGCAGGTCAGGCGGCCGCTTGCGCGGGCGACCACGAGGAAGAGGGCGAGCACTGGAGTTTCGCTAGGAGCAGCCACATGAATTTTGTTGAAGGCATCGGGGTCACAGTTATAGGCGATGGTGCGCCGGGGTGAAAGCCTCAGGTCCGGTTCTTGTCGGATCGGGCGATGGTGACGCCTTCAATGCGTTCCCTCCTTGAAGGCATTGCTTTGGGCCACCTAACCCACCCTCTTCATCTTTTCGCGTGTGCGTTGGCTGGTGTTAGTCCATCGGTGGTGGTAGTCCGCTTGTCATCGGGGTGTATTAGCCACGGACGTTTGTCTTGTCGAGCTGGTCGGAATCGTGTTCCTTGTAACCGATCCTCCTTTGGACCTTTATTTCGGCCTTTCGGCCACCATCGTACTACTCTTCTTCTTAATGAATGAAATACAATTCTTCTGCGTTTTCAAGAAAAAATTCACAGGGCTGCGTTCGGTGCAAGGAAATGTTTTTCCTATGGAAGAAGTTGCTTTCAAGAATTCAGCTAGAAAAAGGGCAGTTGTTCGACTGAAAAGGGATTGGAATCACACAGTCACCAAACAATGATTTTGCTGTTTAGCCCAATAAAATACTTGGTTGGTTCTTTACATTACCACAGGGGTGGACCCAGTGATGGATCAGGTGGGGCGCCAGCCCCCTACCGCTGGTCGGCCGTGTGTATCTCCTTATCCCCTACAGCTCCACGTTAGTCATATGAATGACTATGTCAGGCTTAAAAAGCCTTTGCATGATGAAAAAAATTGTATTTGTAGTGGTGATTACAAGTCACAACGACATCTTGGCTCTTGGCGTGGAATCTCTCTCCCTCTCGTGTCTACAAGTCTATCATAGGCCGGTAACTCGGCATTCAGCATAAATTTTTATCCTAGGTCTGCCACTGATTACCACAACCGAAGAAATTATAAGAACCGGCATATCTAAAGGGGCAACTGGAACTTAATAGAATATCATTACAGGTTGCTCATGCGCTCTATCGAAAGGTCATTTTGCTTGATCATTAACCAACTTACTTGGATTTCAGATGCCAAGTCGGATTTTACTTGCACTCGTCTCCCACATGGCTGAACAGTTCAGCTCCATCCTATTTTCCCAGAAGTGCAACACGTTGCTTGGCACGAAAACTTTCCAATGAAAAAGTTAGGGGCTTGTGAATGCACGAGCTCGATCTTCTGAAAGATACTGAAAATTTTGGTTATTTGTTTTCTAAGATCGACGAGAGGTTGGCAGCTAAACAAGAAAAGTTGATGAGTTCTTCCTGCTACTCTACTTTCTGCATCGAACGAATAATAATGAATAGTGGTGCAGCAGTGTCTTGAGAGTATCTTTCCAGTCAGCAATCGAAGCTGAACTACCCCTGGTTGGTGGAAGTCATCTCATGAGAGTTATTCCTCTCCTCCATGTACTCAATACTCATCTATGCGCGCAGAAAGCTACCTCTGGACTTTGCAGCCGGTCCAGGTCACACCTCCGGTTGAACGGTTTCTTAATTTTGATTTTTTTTTACTTTTTTGCATTTTATTTATTTATTTATTTTGTATTATCTATAGAGATATAATAATATTTTTTATTTTTCTTTAATTGAATAATTCAGAGAAAGCTAACGGTTAGTATAGTATAATTTAAATCAAAAAGCCAGGAGCCAAAAAACAGAAACCGCTAAAAAAGCCAGAATGAATGGGGAATAAAAAGGAAGCACCTGTGGCTACTAAATTCAATTGAAGACAGTGATGTGCATTGCATTTGCTGCTAGTGCTCTGCCTTTTGTTCGTCTTCCTCTTGGAAATAGAAAGTTCTATATATATGGAGTTGCTGGGCAACTTTACCTGAAAAAATGAATTGTATCTTCTATTGTATTTTGTGATCTAAATATGATCAGATCCGACTACTTAAAGAATCCGATCAGATTTCACTTAAAAGATATATTCTAATCAGTGTGATTGGTCGGTAATGCGGACTAGTCGAATGTTATAACTGGGATCATGTAATATTCTAAAATTTATCCTCTCGAGAACTCGTACGTAATTAGAGGAAGTGAGATATGTAAAACGGAATGTTTAGAAAAAGAGAGGAGGAACTTTTAGACTAATATGTACGGGAGGAGTTGGAAACTAACTCAGGTTCTTGCCATGATAAAAGGAAACACGCGGGAGGGGGGGGGGGATGGCTCAAAACCCTAGCCACCTTGCCTTTCTCATGTCATCGCCCACGCCATGGGCAGACCTAGCCCAATTCATGGGTATTCAACCGAATGCCCAAAATTTTTGGTAAAAAAACCATTATATACAAGATATAATACATATGTATACTAATAGTTGGGCTAAATTCGTTCTGTTCACACCCAGTTAGCCCAAATTGACGCCAGATCCTTTTGGCCCATTTCCCCTACACCCAGTTAGCCCAAATTGACGCCAGATCCTTTTGGCCCATTTCCCCTCTCATTGACACTAGCCTAGACCCACTGTTATCCTGTTCATACCCAATTGTGAGACCGTGTCTCACTCAGTCTCTCCTCTCTTCATCTAGCATTTGATCGTCTCTCCATCTCTCGGCACTCAGCTAGCGCCTAGCAGCGGTGGGTGTCCGTGCCCCTGGTTCTGGTCTTCTGGAGGTGGCGTAGGTGGCAAGGGGGTTGGAGGCTTCACAGGTGGCATGAGCGCTGGAGGCCGAAGTGGCCACCAGCCAAGTAGGCACTACCGCACTACAGGCCTGCAGCACTAAGGTAGGTTCGTCCTCTCCGATCCGGCAACCCCATGCTATAGAATCTAGATGCGTAGATGGTAGATCTGCTCTGCTTGTGTACCCCTAGAGTTTGTAGTTTTGTACTTCCGAGTTAAGTGGATGATTGATCCATGGATGACTGAATGGATGTCGATTTAGCATATATTTCTTTTTTGTTTCGCTTTCGGTGCTTAGATCTTGTTTAGATGTGGTGGATTACTAGATTTGGCTCAGTTATCTTTAAATTAGTGGTTATGCCTTATGAATTGAAATCCATGTTCTCCACATCTTTAAGTCTGAGTAGCCTATATCTATATGCCAAGTATTTCAGAGGTGTGAGCTACTGAGCTTCATATCATGCCTTTATCTAAGCACTTTGCTGTGAATCTGTGAAATAAGATCCTTAGCAGCAGACAAATTATTGCTTATAAATTATTGAAATACATATTCTCCACCTCTTACCTGTGATTCTATGAACAAATAGCAAGTATTTCATAAGTGTGAACAAATAGTTTCAAGTCGATTTTCACTATCTTGATGTGAATAGTAAATATAGATAGTTTCAGAAGCGACAATAGGGTCTAAGTGGAATTGCATATTAGTGGAACTAATTGTAATATTTCAATCGGTTCCAAGGCACAGAGAATCGTCGAGTTAATTTCTGCTTTTTTAAATTATTTTTTAATTTCTTTATATTATTTGAGATGTTGTCTCTAGTATGAATATTTGTACTTTAATTTTCGCTATTGTGGATTTTTATGTTTCCTATTGGATAATATTTTTGTAACTTCGAATACCCATTTTGAAATTCCTGGGTCCGCACCCCATGCCGTCGCCCAAAGCCCTAGCTGTGTTTTGCTACCTTTAGCTTGCACACTTCTGCCCTAGTTTTGCCATGCGAGTGCACTGCTGCCACATGTGACATCAGCCGCCAGCGTAGCTGAGTTGCTTGCCTGCCTACTGCTTGTTGCGTACTATTATGCGCTGCCGCCGCTCTGCTGCCACACCACCATGTTGCCGCCGCTGCTGCGCCGCATCATGCATGAATGTTGATCAATGGCTAACAGAGGGAGAGAAGAGAAGGCAAGAAAGAGAAGAAGCATGGCAGAGGAGGAAGGAGGGAACGAGAGGAAGATAGAAGGGGAAGAGAAGAGGGAGACCAGTTGCAGTCTGCTGCTACTCCTTGCCGCTGAGCGCTACCACGACAAAAGGGGAGAAGAAGAGGAGTGCTCACCGCGGAGCTAGGATTTGGTTACTTTCTGGGCTCAGTGGTGGAATGATCTAGGCTATCTGGACTGGACTATGAAAATATTACCTAAGCTAGACTAAATTTAACCAGGCTGTACACTAGATATTTTTCTACACCCCGGGCTAAAGCCTACCCTGCCTGGGGTGTGGCTCCGCCCCTGCTCAGCGTCGTCAACATTCGGGTTTAGGGTAATGACTCATCTATTAGATTAGGTCTAGAGAATTTGGTGCGAGTGGATGTGAATTATTGTGGGTAGAAGCCACCAAAAACCTTAGTAGATTGATTCCATGTATAGTGTCCTGTAGTGTAGTTTTGGGCATGTTATGTGTCTAATATGGGGATTTGATCTACTAAAAAAGTTGTAGATAATCTTATTATCTTTCTATGGAGTTCTTGGGGCACGTAATTTGATTGGGTATATTGGAAGATACGAATTTTGAAAGTATGTTGTTGTAGAGGTGGCCCAACCCCCTGTGGCAGGGCCTTGCAACTTGCATACTTTTTCAGATTTCAGCTCGTCCTATCTGTTGAGTTGGCCATTCCTCAGTACTAGCAGCATCCATTCAAGAATCAAGATAGTGTTCCTGATTTCCACTCGAAGATCAGCAAAGAACGAACAAAATATCTAGAATTGTGCAGAGGGCTACAGGTGGAGTATAGTATTCTTTCTACCAAGATTCCTGCCATCTTTTGGACCATTTGTTTTTTTGTCACAGATCAAACTCGATGCACACAGTACAAAATCCACAAGAAACTTAGTTTAATGCCACATAGCTATCCCAATGCAGTGCGAATTGTCTCGTTAATAAAAAAGAAGCGTGTTCAGAAAAGTTCTCCAGTCACTTGACAAACAAAGAATGCATGGATGGACTCGTGTTGTCCTTGGTTAGAATAACCTCTGAACCTACATAGTCGGTCATGCTATCGCTGTCCCATTAGATCGAATCTCGTCACTTCTGTCCAACATCTCGACCTAACAACACTGTTCCCTTTTACCTAAGAAAGAAACACCTAGCTGTTGTTTTAACCACATATTTTTAATCTTTTACATCTCTTAGCTAGCCAGTTTTGTTAACTTGATTTGGGTGATATGAATTATGATAATACGACGGCGGTTAAGTTGGTAAAATTCCTAGCTATGTTTGGCAGAGATCTAGTTGCTGCTCTTGGTAAAAGTCAAGTTAGAGATACTTTTGTCCACTGATCTTAGGTAGGTGCTTGTAAACTTTCCTTTTCACTGATGAATCTGAATAAGCTCATCTACACTCAGCAAATGATTTTTTTCATCTCTCTTAAGTAGAGCTAATTTCTGCACCCAATGCATTCCTAGATGCGACAAGTGTTGAACCGGGGTGGATCACTGTGCTCTGATCTTTTGCACAGAACAAGAAAGAATTGAAAGGAAGGCAAAAGGTGAGTGAGAAAAGTGCCTTTGCCCCCCTTTGATGGCTAGCAATTGGCAAGCAAGTGACCTGGAGATGAGTCAGCTTAGTTAGTTCTCTCCATTAGATCGATGCCACCTTTTTTCTTTCTGTATGCTACGTCCAATGTAACTGTGTTTCTTGTGCAGAAAGTGACTCCACTAGGGATGATGGGTACGTGCAGGTTTAGTTTTGTTTAGTGGGTTACAGGCCAATTAGGGATCTCTCTCTCTCTCTCTCTCCCTCCCCATCAGAAGGCCTTTCCATAGCCTTTTGATTCCCTTTGTTGTCATGGCAAATGGAACCTACTGTCTAATTGAATTGTAGGAAACCTTGTGATGCCGACAATCCATTTGTTTTTGTTGAGGAACTGTTTGTGTGGTGCTAGAAAACGTTCTCTCTTGGAGAGGTATGATACAAAACCTCTGTTCCATGCTTTTCGAAGATCGAATCGTAGGAAACCTTTGATGGGATGGAAACTACTACTAAGAGTTTGTTTGGAATCTCGCAAGAATTGTAACCAATGGGTACACATGGTTCTAGTAAGAAATCATTCTTCTTTTTAGGGAGTAAGAGTTCATCAGAAGACCGCGTATTCATTTGGGTTTCATTTCTGTCTAAAATTCGTACAGGCAGCTTGTGCCGCAGTAACGGGCCGTGGACCATACACAGAAGCCGAGTCGAACGGCCCAGCCCACTTAATCGTTGCCGCCTCGCCTTCTCTTCTTCATCCAACAGTCACCTTGTATATACGACCCCGTAATCCGCCCTCTTCTCCCTCCGCAGACTCTTCAGGTTGGAATGGATGAAGCTCGCAAGGTGCTTGATGAAATGGAGACTAAATGGTGCGTCCCGGATTTAAAGACTTGGACCATGTTGATTCAAGGGCACTGCATGCATGCGCGGCTGGGGAGGTGGGCAAGGCTCTGCAGTACTTGACGGAGATGAACCTGGACTGGAGGCAGATGCCGATTTACTGGATGTGATGGTGAAAGGTCTGCGTAGCCATGGCAAGCTAGGTTGATGGTTGAAATGGTTGGTGAGGTACGGTTATGGTGAACACCTTCTTTTGCATACTAGCTAGCTGTTGTTTAGTAATCTTGGTCTTGCAATCGCCACATGGTATTTATTTTTAACGAGAATATTCTGTCGAGTTATCTTGTATCTGCTGCGTTTCGTTCTTTTCAGTGTTGATATTACTATTGCTGCTCTGCAGACGGCTTTTCCCTTAAAAATACCACATATATATAGAACTCTGTAGTTCATCTCTAATTCTCTATGTTATAATCTATCTTGTGCGGCTCTACGTTTCTGGAACATGATAACTAAAAATAATATTGTGGATATACAGCAGCACATAATCCAGAGGTTAGAGTGATGAATTGATTATATACGATCCTATAATAATCAATGATGATACGGATTAGCAGGAAACTGATGAGCACGTCAAGACTGAAGACTATTGATTATTGTTGTAATTACTTTTAATCATAATTCACAAGTCTTTGGTTACTCTAACATTCTTGTCAAATTGATCGGACAGGAAATTTGTAAACACTCTCGATCAGATTCGAGGACCGCTGAGGATGCGAAGAGACTCAATAAGAATCATACACAATGGATAAACAAATGTATTGCATATAGGTGCAAGTGTTACCAATGACCTCCTTTCTTCAATTACAAAGGGTTCTATTTATAGAGTAGGAGGAGGAGATAAGTTAAGTTATAAGTCTGCTCTTAGGGCCTGCCTTACTTCTAAGGGTAGTTTCATCCTTCACGCCAAGTAGGTCCTGCTATGTCTGAGAGACTCCGAGGTTGACCCGTGGACTTTGCTCAGGGTTGTTTCCGGACCTCGTTAGAGATCAGCCTCCAAACCCATTCGACGTTGGCCTCCGTGGTTGACTTGTGGACCCCGCCCGAGATTGGCCTCCGGACTTCATCTGGCCTAGCTTCTGAAAGGCATGCTTGAAATATTCGATCTTGAGGTCTCTCACCTCACCCCGGGCTTCTTCATTCGCCTTTCGATGTACGAATGGGCGATGCGGAGCTTAGGGGTGAAGCATCCTTCGACTGAGCTTTTGCTTTCTCCACTACACTTCATGCCAAGTGGTGTATGCCTACAATGGCATACGCTCTTTGTATGGGGGTGATAGCCTTCTAGCTCCGCGCCAGCCGCTAGAAGTCTTGGTTTCCTACTAAGGCCCACAAGGCCAAGTGGAAATCATGGAAGGACTTGTGGTTCTACTACCCGCCTAGGGGTTCGGCGTCGTCGACATGGGGAGGAAGCCATTAGTGGATGGCTCGTTGTACTTCGCGTTTGTCATGGGCTCGAAAGACAAAGCACATCAGCACTTGTTGTAAGGACTTGCTGTGAAATTTAGCATGCATGACCTTGTCAAAGAATTTTCCATGCTGAGGATCACTCTCCTCGGGTAAGGTTGGAACTTGTCTTTCACATAGGGCAATGCATTAGGGGGCATTCGCGCCTTCCGTGGCTTCACCAAGTTCCAATGTGAGTTCTCCATTCAACTCTTTTACTATTATGTTTGCCTGGTCCTCGACCTTCCCTTAACTTAGACTTACAGGCTTGACGCTCGCTCCCTCAAGCGGAGATGGCGAACGTGGTCCTACTTGGGTGCGAAACAAGGGTCAAGCATGGCGCGGTGGAGGACCTGGTCTCTGGAGTTCATCGCAACTATACGTGTGAGACGCTCGTTGTGCCCATGCTCGCTCGCTCACCCTTCGACAAGGATGGCAGGTCAAGGTGGGGGGCAAAGCGCCCTTGTGGGGCCTTGGAGGACTTGCCCCTACATGCATGCTCCCCATGTCCCCGATGTCGAGAGAGCTTGGCAGCCCCCACGGCTCGCCTCGAGCTGAGTCCGCCAACACCACAGGCATCTCCTGTCGTCCCAATAAAGGGAAGGTGGCCTCATGACTAGCCTCCCCCATGGGGTTCCTTGAGATCATTCATCTCCTCCCTGGGTGCCGCTTTGGCCTTCGACCTGGAGGCCTTCCATGGAGGGGCAAAGGAGAGACGGTGGACTCTGTACCGACTGGCATCCCCACTCGTTCACTCCACTGAGGCCACTACCGACTGACTCATCCCCGTGGGAGAGCGTGGACCTAGGGGTGATGCCGTGGAAGCCAACACAATGCATACACAGGATGAGACAGATTTTGGTGCTGCGTTCACAACACAAGCTGCAGCTTTTCTTTGTATATTAGACTCATATTTAAAGGATGGTTACAATCTGCATGAACTAATGCTACTAACGGACGCATGAACTAATGCATGGCTGCACTACTAACGGACGGACGCATGAACTAATGCATGGCTGTCTGCATTCCGCAATTAACACAGGAAACGGAAATGAAACAACTCCACTACTAACTGAAACTGAAAACAGTAATGCCATAATGGCTAAGTAACTGGCGCAGGATTATTTCTCCAACAAATATTCCCCTAATCCTGACGCCTTGTGACAGTCTCCTTGATGCCAATCCTCCTGGTGTCGATGTACTTTGGCGAGCAGCCGCACCAGCGAAACTACTTGGTTTCTCGGCAGCGAGGAGGTAGAGCTCGTCTGATTCAAGCTCCACCGGCTCAGAGGTGGCGTTGATGTTGGCGATGCTGCGGTAACGCCGTGGAGCGCCGAAATCGTCATCGAGGTTCGGGTTCGTCGTGGGGGGCGACACGAATTCCACTTGTGGACTCGGCGGCTCGGAGGGAGGCACCACTGATTCCGACGGCAACGCATCGGAAGGCAGTGGGCTTGGTGAAGCAGTGTTGGCGTCGACGGGCCGCACCTCATAATGGACCATGAATGAATCAATCGATGTGCCCGTACTTGACTCATGCTCCCCCCAGTTCCACTTCCTCATTTCATCGAACACCACGTCGCGTGTGACCCACACGCGCTTGGTGGCGGGGTCGTAGACACGGTAGGCCTTGCTGCCGGGCTCATAGCCGAGGAACACCATGGCCTTGCTACAATCCTCCACCTTCTTCATGTGTGGCTTCACCACCTTAACGTGCGCCACGCACCCGAACGTGCGGAGATGATGCACGACAGGTGTTTGACCATGCCACGCCTCGTATGGAGTCTTGTCGGGGATGCTCTTCGTGGGCGATCAGTTGAGGATGTAGACCGCCGTCGTCACTGCTTCCCCCAGAATTCGTCGGGCATGTCCTTTGCCTTCATCATGCACCGCGCCATGGCCACCACCGTCTGGTTGCGGCATTCCACTACGTCGTTCTGTTGCTGTGAGTAGGGTGCGGTGAGGTGGCGCCCAATCCCTTGCTCGGCACAGTAGAGGCCGAACTCCATGGAGGTGAATTCACCACCGCGGTCAGTGCGAAGAACACACAACTTGCGGCCGGTCTCGACCTCGCCGCTGGCCTTGAAGCGCTTGATGGCTGCAGGAGCATCACTTTTCGCCGCTAGCAGAAAGAGCCACATGTAGCGGGTTAGATCATCGATCAACAATAGGAAGTACCTCTTACCGCCATGGGTTGCCGGCGTGATGGGCCCGCATATATCGCCGTGGACGAGATCGAGGCACTCCGACACGCGGTATGCCGCCGCAGCAGGGAACGGCGTTCGCTTCTGCTTGCCGATCAGGCAGCCATCGCAAACCTGATTTATGCGCTCAAGCTCCGGTAGGCCTCGCGCCATCCCGCGTCGAGCAAGCATGCGAAGCGAATCGAAGTTGAGGTGGCCGAAACGCGCATGCCATGTCCAGGCTTCCTCCATGCCCCTCGTCGTGAGGCAAACGGGCTGTGCAATGTTGACGTTGAGCACATAGAGACGTCCGGCGGTCCGTCGAACCCGGCACAATAGCCGGCGTTGGGGGTCGCGCAGCGTGAGGACGCCATTCTCGATCTCCGTCTTGCAGCGAGATTCGTCCAGCTGGCCGAGGCTGACGATGTTGTTGCGGAGGCGTGGGATGTAGTAGACGCCGGTGAGCGCGCAGTGATCACCGTTCTTGCAGGCGAAGAGCACAGTGCCGCACCCCTCGATGCGGACTCGCGAGGCGTCGCCGAACTTGACGGAACCGCGCACGCTGGTGTTGAGTTCGGAGAATGCGTTCCGTGCGCCAGTCATATGATTCGATGCGCCGATGTCCAGGATCCATTCTGGATCGACTAGTTCTCCCACATCGCGAAGAGTGACAAGGGCGCTCTCCTCGTTTATAACGAGTTCGGCGCCTGCTGGTTCGATGTTGATGGCGGGAGAGAGGTCACAGACCTGAGCCATTAACAACGTGGGCTCATCTTCGCCCTCAGCCTGCTCTAGTTCGGCTTGGAGAAGATTCGCCTGAGCCAACCTCTCACGATCCCGCTTCGCCTTTCGGCAGTCCTTGGCCCAGTGGCCGAGTTTGCCGCAATAACGGCATTTGTCCTTGGAGATGTCGTGGCACGCGGCCTGGGATGGCCCAGACTTTGGTTCCTCGTCTCCCTCGTCACGCCCGCGGCTGTGCCGGCCGCGCTGGCGTGAGCGTGACGTGTTTCCGCTGTTCGCCTTGGTGTTATAAGACGACCATTCCTTCTTCGTGAGTAGAACCTGGTCTCCTCCCTCATCGTCCGACTCTCCACGGTCCTCGACAGCGTGGAGCCGGCCGGTGAGGTCCTCGATGGACAGAGTGCTGAGGTCAACCAAGGTTTCAATTGACAAGGCGATTTGGCGATACCTGCGGGGAACAACATGCAGTAGCTTGCGGACCACCTTCTCCTCCGGCAACTCCTCCCCAAGGAGGCGAAGGTCGCTGACGACACTCTGGAGCCGGAGACTGAAGTCCTCCACGTGCTCGCCATTTTTGAATCGCATGGACTCAAATGTCTGGCGTAGCTTTTGCGCCTTGGATTCACGCACTCGATCCGCCCCAACCCTCATTGCCTTAAGGGCGTCCCGGGCTTCTTTGGTGTTGTCCTTCTCGGCGAGCGGCCGGAGCATTTCCGGAGGCACCACGCGCAGGATCGCTGAAAGGGCCTGGCGATCTTCCTGGTATGGCACATCACCGGTGTCGACGGCATCCCACAGGCCTTGAGCCTGCAGGTTGACTCGCAACAACACCGCCCAATCGGAGTAATTTGAGCGTGTGAGCGTGGGGTAGGAGATGGAGCCACTACTCTCCTTCACGACCCACTGGACAACGAGTTCACGCTGGCCGCCATCACGTCGATGCGGGCGGCGCGTCGGTGGGGACAGCGAGCGTCCACGGCCGTGTCGTTGCGGTGTACGGGAGTGGCCTACGGCAAAGACGGGGGCCGACATTTTGCTCTGATACCAATTGTCAGCCGCCCTTGCTAATCTCTCAAATCTCTAGCTCTTGCTTCAAATGAAAAATGCATACACAGGATGAGACAGATTTTGGTGCTGCGTTCACAACACAAGCTGCAGCTTTTCTTTGTATATTAGACTCATATTTAAAGGATGGTTACAATCTGCATGAACTACTAATGCTACTAACGGACGCATGAACTAATGCATGGCTGCACTACTAACGGACGGACGCATGAACTAATGCATGGCTGTCTGCATTCCGCAATTAACACAGGAAACGGAAATGAAACAACTCCACTACTAACTGAAACTGAAAACAGTAATAATGCCATAATGGCTAAGTAACTGGCGCAGGATTATTTCTCCAATAGTGTCCTTGTCAGCATCGGCTTTTGAGTAGGGCCTTCCATGTAGCTTTTTGTACTTCCTAGGTCCATTGTTTTTGGGTGTGCTGTGTGGTGATGAGATATTCACAATGTCACGCCGAAGTTGTCGTGGGCCCGAGGTACTGTGGAGACCCTCCCTCAACAAATTTGTTTTATTTGCATAATGTTTTTTTTCTATTTTATAAGCTACTATAATCTAGTACTAAGATGGAATTGCAGTGGCACCTTGTTGATTTTTTTTTGAGGGACATATTGTTGATTGACATGTTAACGTTTGCATTATAGGGAGTTCGTGAACGATTGTCCATCATGCGAGTCCATAGTTTTTTCCCTCTTAAATTAATGGTTAATGAGAAGAACTATATGCCACAGAGTTTGTATTCTTTTACATAGGATTTCAAATAGAAACAAGTCGAACAACAATAATACCCTGATAATCATATATAAAAGTATTATCATACATCAGTTTGCAAATAATAGTACAATATATACACTGTTTTCTTATTCATATTGCAAATAACAGCACCATAGTAACATGACTAAGTGATACCTGGAGATCCTCCACGCAGCATCTCTTATTCAAACTAGGACCGTGGACAAAGCATAAGTAGATAATACCATGCATGACTAACAGAATCCTGAGCTTCTAATTAAGAAGCTGGATACATGCTTGTGCTCTTCTGGAGTGCCCAGGACTTGTGTTTACCCTTGATGAACTCCGAAG
Organism: Dendrocalamus latiflorus; assembly: GCA_017311315.1. Classification (NCBI taxonomy): domain Eukaryota; kingdom Viridiplantae; phylum Streptophyta; class Magnoliopsida; order Poales; family Poaceae; genus Dendrocalamus; species Dendrocalamus latiflorus. Next base: position 1,268,495 of record CM029663.1, read on the forward strand.
CTACTGTATCCACGTCCCTATTCTCGTCATCTTTCATCCTGTGGCCATGCCCGAATTTCTCATTTGTTCCTATCGCTGCTTCTTCCTTCATAACATTGGCATGGCTATCCTGAAATTTTACGTGTTTTCGGTTGGCTTGGAAATGGAGATTAGTGTGAGACATTGGTCCTTGGTTCCTTGCTTACAGGTATGAGGAAATGCAGGAAAGGTAGGAATTGGTTTGCAGCTGTGGTGTTCTGTTGTCCTCTTTTATAGGCCAATAAGGATGTTTATTTCGAAAGGATAAGCTAAGCGAGCATCATATTCTCTACTTTTGACAAATTTGAGCGAATCTTTCGTGTTTTCTTTCTTCATTCAAATTTGTTAGGCATCACACGACTTCACTGTTATCTCGTCAGCTAATTTGGCCAGGTAGATTCCTTGGGCAATTTCTTCTTCTTTCCTCTTTTAGTAGGAAGCATTGAGTTGTTTTCCCCCTTTCGCTGATGAGTATAAGAACTATGATCTATTGATATGCTGGAATGGACCAATTGAGGCAATTATATTATAGAGATTTTTTTTGTTAAAGTGTGATTGTGTGAATAACAAGAAAAATCTCAAGTATGTTATCTGTTTTTTATTCCTTTGTTGATTTCACTGGATTTTTTGTTCATTTCATCCTTACCCACAGAAACTTTTATGTGTCTTAGTACACTATGATTCATTGCCGCAACATGATTACTAATATTTAGTCCATGTATACGGCAAACAACCGGAAAAGGCAGCCTGTTCTTTTCCCTGTCTGGAAGGGTGCGTATGAGAACTGTTAATAAACCGCTTTGAACTTTGAAGGCGTTGTTTTATAGAGGTGCACGTGAATTTGAAACCATGTTCAGATGTTCTGGAAGGTTTTGAGGACTAATTAACCTGAACGAATATCCATGTATATATAGATGCTGCAAGTACTACATTATGCATGTACAATGCTTCCCTCACAATGAAATGTGATTCTCACTGCTTTGCATATGATTCTCTATCTTTTCACGTGCTACGTAATATCCTGCAGTCACGGAGGAACCTCACCATTGCTTCCGTCTATTTGCAGGATTGCTCAGCGAGATGGATTTCCTGCACAATCAAAGGGGAGGAAGCATGTGAAAGGCTGCCTGAAACCTGAAAGGTAATAGCAAAACGTGGTGGTTAATTAGATTCTGTGGGTGAAGTAAAGCACTCCTTGCTTGACGGAGTTTGGCATGAAAAGGATCGGTAACAGAAAGCAGTGATATGCTCCAGAGAGCAGAGGTCTTATCCTTTGAAGATGCTTCCCTCACTCTCTAAACAATATCTGCAGAATATTTATCACATGGCCATCTTGATAATTTTTTTAAAAACTAATCAATTTTTAATTTCGAATTACAATATATAGCCACTTTTTTTTTTTGCAGAAATAGGCATCTGTCGCCGCACGGTTGGACGACTTACCCATATCACCCTTTTTTTTAAAAAAAAACAACTTACAATAAGATTTGCTTAATGTTACCTACCTACAACAATTGTCATTTACCCTCCTCCCCCCACAATTATTTCTATCGGATAAATAAAATAATTATATATTTTTCAGTAATCGCGCCAACGGTTGAGTGACTAGAAGATTATCACCCAACCGTTGGGCAACACATGCCAATGTCGCTCCATGGTTGGGCAACATGGGCAAGTTTCTACACAAAAAAAAAGCGGATATAATATTATAATTAAAAATCGATTATTTTCAAAAAAAAATCGGCATCTTGATGTACCCGTTTATGACCGGAACTGTTAACATCCGGGCCGTTTGGAACAACAGGGTTTTTGAAAGAATTTTGTAGCAATTAAATCCTATGTAAATTTTTCCTACGTGGTCTTTTGGAACAAAGGAACGAGGCCCTAGGATTTCTACGAAATAATCCTGTTTTTTTTTTTTTTGGTGAAGCATCCAAACGACCATTTGGAGCAATTCCTGTGTTTTCTTTCCCTGTAGGGATTGACTAGACATGCTGCCCTAATTTATTTGGTTTTCAGATTCTGCATCCAAATGGGGCCTCGAATTAAACAAACAGTTTCAGCTAGACGGTGAAAGGTACTAGTATTTTACTGCTGGAGATAGATCTTTTGCTGGCAGTATTATAAGCTTTTCTATAGAGAATTTCAGAGTCATACAGACAGAAGATAGATGATAAGGTAGTATTAGGCCCTGATATTTTGAGCTGTGATTGGCGATTTTTTAGTTGTGATTAATAGATCTAATAAATAGTACTGATTAATAGGAATCGAAACTAAAAATCGATTAAGAAGAACGGGCTTTAGAACTTCTACAAACGTCCCTGTGTTATGTACTAAAAGGAAATACGGAAGCCCATTAACTGGGTCTCGGGCTCAAATCCACGTCCTCCCCTTGCGGCTCGGCCCGGCCCGGCCGAATACACCACCCATTGTCTCCCTCCCCCGCGGCCCAACCACTCCCCAATCCTCGTCTCCGTCTCCGGCTCACCCGATTCCTCCCCCCGCCACCGAATTTGTTCCCCACGCCGCCACGCTCCTCGCCGGTGGCCGGCGCTCAGACCAGATTGGTCTCATGGGGGTTATTCCCACTGCGGCGTTTTCCGGCTACGCTTCTCCACTCCCCAGTACCCTACACTCTAGCCCCAACAACACCCATCTCGCCCCATTCACGTTACGCTCCCGCCTCCGCCCACTTCGTGCCGCCGCCGCCGCCGCCACCCTCCGCGAGGTCTGCGCCGGCCACGTCCCGGACCACGTCCTCCAGAGGTGACTGAACCGACGCCACGATTGTTTTTCTTCTTGGTGAAGACGAGTCGTAGTACTAGAATTCCCTAATTTCTTCCTTGCAGGGCTGAGGAGGTTGGATATGTCGTGCCTACTGAGGTGCAGGAGCAATCCTTGCCGGTTCTACTGTCTGGCCAAGACTGCATTCTCCACGCACAGGTGGTCGCCCTCAAGCTTTCTTAATCTGTTTGGATAGGTCGCGTTGTGAAATATTCATGCAATCTCATTTTGCAATTGCGAATTGACTGCAGACAGGTTCCGGGAAAACACTGGCCTATCTCTTGTCAGTCTTCTCGGCCATAGACTTTGGGAGGTCCTCGGTGCAAGCGCTGGTTGTCGTCCCGACAAGAGAGCTCGGCATGCAGGTGACAGCTGTTTGCTATGGAATTTTTCTTGCTGCTTGTATTATCCATCTGGTCTAACTCGCTTGTTGCTGTACATGCGCGAAGTTAAGGTTACCAAAGTTGCTAGAACTCTCGCGGCGAAGGCCTGCACCGTCATGGCTTTGCTTGATGGTGGGATGTTGAGGAGGCAAAAGAGCTGGGTAAAGGTAATACCCATTTTTTTAGTGGATTTTGTGTCTATGCCAATGCTTAATTAGTTACAGAAACATTTTAGTAGATGATAGTTATGCCATGGTTTGGTCCAAATCCCCCTTTGATATTAGTTTCAGGTCCCTTTCTGTTTATATCAATATATTGCAAAAGCAATTCTGACATACCAAGGAAATTGGCTTATACTGTACTATTTCTTTGTACTTCACATATATAGAGTAGCTCTGTTCAAGTTTTATCCTCTCTGTGGTGCTGTCTCCTTGCTAACAACATTGGTCTTTTTCCAGGCTGAGCCCCCTGCAATAATTGTAGCTACTGTTGCAAGCTTATGTCAAATGGTTGAGAAACGTGCTTTCAGTCTTCAATCCATGAGAGTATTAGTTATCGATGAGGTGATCACTGTATTTTTCAGCCGTGAATCAAATTGCATGCAGTATATGCTCAATCTGCCAATGCAGTGTGTATATATTTGCTAAGAGGCCATGCTAACCCATTTGGCTGAATTTTTTTGGGGGAGAGATCATTAGCTAATGTATAGCCTTGTTGTTTGATAGGTTGATTTTATTTTTGGATCATCAAAGCAAGTAAGTTCTCTTCGCAAAATATTAACTTCTTATTCAGCAGCTTCCAGTCGCCAAACCATATTCGCTAGTGCATCGATTCCTCAGCACAACCGCTTTGTGCATGACTGCGTACAACATAAGTGGACTAAGGTTGTTCTAACTTCTATTAAACAATTATGGACTGTTGGACTTTTTTTTATCTACATTCTTGTTGCTAAATGAATGGCTGAACGTTTTTTTTTACTTCAGATGGCTAGTTTTTTTTCACACATTCCTTCTTATCTGTGTGCAGAGTGATGTGGTTCATGTTCACATCAACCCAGTACAACCCATGCCTTCACACCTACGTCACACATATGTGGTGAGCATATAACATTATTTTTATGAAGACATTGCATCTTAAATTTTCTCATTTATTTCCTGCAAGATACACTTCAGTTTGCTCTTCCCTCTCCTCCCACAACCGTAGGCACTTACCCACGGGCATGCCTACCACAAGCTAAGGATTTTTTTTACAATTTTCATTTACACAATTAGTACCTTCTGTCTGAGTAGGTGCGGATTCCAGAAAGTTTTTTTTTTGACCTCAGTCTGATTATCAGCAACACAAGTAATGTACAGATCTGCAGTAAGAAGGAAAGGTTGCATGTTTTACTAACCTTGCTTGAGAGGGATGCACCAAAGTCAGGGATTATATTTGTCTCTGAACAGGTACTGGTATACATGAATTCCTTTTATGCCATGCCATGTTGATTATAATATCGCTCTAGGATCATGGGATATTGTTTCACCTATTTTCTGAGGAACTATCATAGAATAACTTAGGAACTATCATAGAGGGCCAACTGGCCAATTGATTTCATGATGGGCCAGCAATACAACATACAAAATGATATAGAATAATTTACTTTTTTGGTATGATCAAAGGGTTTGAAAATCTGATATTCTATTTCACAAGGGAAGCACCATCAAGTCCATTGGCTATGTAAATGCTGCTGCAGTTTATGGTGCAGTGCTCAAGTAGGTACCTTGAAGTCTTGAACACACATGTGATGACTTGAGCCAATATCAAGAGGATAATTGTATTTTAGAGGATTACTGTATTTTAGCAAACTTCTTTCTTAATTTTTTCTCTTACCAATGATTGGCAATACAGTAACAATGAAGCCTTTTATCCTAAACAAGTAGGGCTAGGTTATGAATGAAATCTCCTCAAGTTCAAAGAAACGAGGGTCTTGTAATAAAACCTACAAAGCTAAACCCTAAGCCTGCATCCTGCCATCTGAGCAGAGAGCCTAAAACACCGCCCCTAAATTTTTTTTATGTCATGGTTCCGGTACGTAGTTCGCTAATTTCCATGCGCTCCTATACAAAGCTAATTATTTGGATACATTCCAATCTCTCAAGTCTCTTTTAACTGATTTCTTCCACGTCAGTCTTGGTCGACATCTGCCTCTTCTTACGTTTTAGGCACGTCTTAAAATTCCACTTCGTACCAATGCCTAAGGAGGCATCTGCTAGAGATGTTCAAATCATCTTAAGCGATGTTGGACAATCTTCTTTTCAATTGGTGCTACCCTCGCCCTATCATATATATCATCATTGCGGATTAGATCTCGCCTTATGTGCTCATAGATCCACCACAGCATCCTCATTTCCTCTACACTCATTTTTTTTGTATATGTTGTCTTTTAGTCGCCCAACATTCCGCTCCATGTAGTATCGCAGGTCTGATCGCTATCCTATAGAATTTACCCTTTAACTTTTGAGAGACTTTTTTATCACACAGGACACCTAATACTTGGCGTTATTTCACCCACCTCCTTATCCTATGGCTCACATCTTCATGAATCTTGTCATCCCACTATAGCATCGATCTCAAATATCGAAAAGTGTCCTTCCTAGGCACTACTTATCTGTCTAGACTAACATATCCATCATCTGCCATGACACCGCAGAAATCACACCTCATATACTTAGTTTTACTTTTATTAAGTCTAAAACCCTTTGATTCTAATGTCTTCCTCCACAACTCCAGATTTCTATCGACACCTATTATGCTCTCGTCAACTAGCACTACACCATCAGTGAAAAGCATACACCAAAAGATATCTCCTTATATGTCCTGTGTGACCTCATCCATCACTAGAGTAAAAATGTATGAACTCAACGCTGACCTGTGGTGTAGTCCTATCTTAACAAGAAAATCATTAGTATCACCATCACATATTTTGACGTTAGTCACAATATCTCCGTACATATCCTTCATTAGGGTAACATTCTTTTTTCCTTTGAAGCGCCCATAACCTTTCTTGACACTTTGTCATAAACTTTCTCTAAGTCGATAAACACCATGGGAAGATATTTCTTTTGCTTTCTATACCTCTCCATCAACTGTCGTGTCAAGAAAATGACCAATGACCGGCAATAATCCATTTAAATTAAATGCAATATATTTTTGCAAATTCAAGATTCCAACTATCATTGTAAACGACACAACAAAAATATAGAAGAAAACCAGGGTCAGTGGTGACCTGTTGGCATTTTTTGGGGGCAGGATCCACTGAATCAGTGGCATCCATGACTTCAAGTTTACTGTCCTCACTATCGTGGTGGTGTTGTGCTATGATCAATGCCCAGTTCGGACTTCAGAGCCATAACATGTTATTTTACTATACCCTTTATATTTCTTGAAAATAGGTTTATATTTCATTTATGTTACTTTCATTTTTAAATACTTTATGTTCATAAATGGTTAAAAGTAGCAACTCTGGTTTGTTTACCAGCTGGGCTGTGTTTGTTTGTCACCAAGTTCTGAGCACTTCTTATGTTGATAATGAATGAATCTTACGAAATCTGAGTACTAGTGTATCAGCGTTACCTTTGCATTCTGTTTGATAACTCTCCATTTTGTTAGTCAGAGAAATCAAAAAAGTCTGGACACCCTCCTTCGACTACCCTTGTTGTTGAGTTCCTGAGAACCATGTACAAGGGATGTCTAGAGGTGCTTCTATTGGAAGAAGATATGAATTTCAATGCTCGAGCTACCTCGTTCACTGTAAGTGTTCTCTTTCAATTCTTTTTTTGAAGTTCCCACTATCTTCATTTGTTATTTCAAGAATCATCATGTTTGACTATAACATTTCGACATTTACATGTATTGTTCTTCTGCAGGATGTTAAGGGAAAAGGTTTCCTGCTAGTTTCTACAGACATAGCAAGCAGAGGGTTTGACCTTCCGCAAACCAGCCACATATACAACTTTGACGTTCCTAAGATGGCGACTGACTATCTTCATCGTGCTGGAAGAACTGGGAGAGAACCGTTCTCCAAATTGGAATGTAGCGTGACGACCCTCATAACAGAGGATGAACGCTTCGTGTTGCAGAGATTTCAAAATGAGCTGAAGTTCCACTCTGAAGAGCTGCCCTTAGAGTCGGTGTTCTCTTTTAACTTGTGATGTTAACCTGTAGTCTGGATGTAAATAGTTCTTTCTCCTTGTTTTATCTGAACTGGAGGGAGATTTTTTTGGGTATTATTTACAGTTCCAGATCTGTCTTGATGAACAGATTTGTGTTAAAACAAATGTTCCTGAATCTTAATAAAGCTGATCAGATTCGACCGCTATCAACAGACCACGAGAGTGATCTGAACTTACTAAACTCATATTGGATTAACATCCATGTCTTTGCGCATGTTAGTCAGATAGCAATAAGCTCTAATTATTTACCAGGAGTTGGGACGAACAGACAGAATGCCGTGTTTGCCAACACCCAAGGCGCAGTTAGACACGGAGCACTCATCACATGCCACATTCTACACTTGATTTCACTCATCCATGTTATATTATCGACAGAAAAGAGCGAGACCATTCCAGAAGTGGTAACAACTTCGCAGCGATTGTTTAGATTCACATGAGCTAAGGAAAGATGTAAGGTATAATTCGGGTGGCGCCAGGTCTAGCATCAAGATGGACATGGTTTTAACAGGCCGGACTCAGAGCGGGCGCAGGCAAGTTACTCTTATTGAGCCTTGCTAACTGTATCTGAAACCTCCTCGTTCTTGAATGTTGCATCTGATAGGATGGAAGTCCAGACATTGTCGCAGAACCTGTAGGTGTGCAGATGGCCCTGTGAAGACAAGAGGAAAGCCATCACACGCATGGTAAGGTCCCAATTCAAATGCAATGTAAAGACAATTAAAGATTGCAGGATATCAAATCATCGAATTTCAGCAAGAAGCATGTATACTGGACTCGTGGTAGGCAAGCATAGTAAATGTGGCAAAACATCTAATTTACATAGTGTGCAACAGGGGGATGAGGCTTGAGACGCTAGTCCTGCGAGAGTAATATTCTGAATTGGATGAAATAACAGCGAGAATTACTTGAGTGAAGCTGTTGGCATGTAGAAGTTTTTTTTTTTTTTTTTTGTGAAAACGCAGGAGACTTGCATTTCATTCAATAAGAAGAGGTAAACACTGTTCACAATCTAAATGTCAAGCATGGCTCGAGGGCCATGAAGGGGGGCCTGGAATAAAAATTACAGGGAAAGAACGACTAGAAAAACGTTAAATACAACCGAGTAAACCACGACAACCGAGAAAGACCACTAATCTGGAGAAAGAAGCTGCCCAGAACAAGTATGAGGGCAAAGCTCGCTTTGTTTGGATTTGGCTAGAGTTGACCAGGTGCAGAATTCCTGCTTAGTGCATTAGGTAAACTCCTCAAAATCCAGCCTCCCTTGGTTATGCCAAATCCTGTTCCTCTCCTTCCAGATCATCCAAACCACAAGGATTATGAGGGAGTGCACACCTTTGCGCTTGGATCTAGGTGTCACATCTATAATGGCTATCCATTGGTCTTGCAGCGTTCGTTCAGAGAAAAAAATAAGAGCTGAAGAGCGACAGCCAATAAAAGATGCGATGCCAAAGTTGCTTGGCCACCGGGCGACTAACAAGGAGATGGTCAATCGTCTCATCTTGTTGGTCACAGAGGAGGCAGTGTGAAGGCGCTGGAATATTGCGTTTTCTCATCTGCGAAAAAGTCCAGACTTGATCTTTGAGGGCCAACCAAGTAAACAGCTTGGCTTTCAAAGATGCTGCACTTTTGTATAACTCGTTGGCACAAGGGAAGAGGGCCGAACCTTGACACAAGGCGGTGTAGGCTGATTTGGGAGAGTATTTGCTGTCCGCTGACCAATGCCAATGGATAGTATCTGAAACAACTGAATTTTTGCAAAATCAAAATTTTGAACTGATTTGCTTGAGTTTGAGCTCCATCTCCTCCACAGCCATAATCTACACGAATCTCAAAGCAAAACCACCCTTAATCCCAGTCATCACGGCGTCATCACGGGAGAAACGGGATTTTTCCCCGCGGGCACTGTAGCAAGTCTGAAAATCACCGTTGGATACACTCGCAGTTGAACAGTCCTGGGCAGCTGCGAGGATTTCATAATACTCCCAGAAACGGGGGTGTTACAGTATCTGTGACTCCATCCTTCAGTTGCACTTGGCTTAGTGCTGAGCACAGTCTGAGGAAATCGCAGATGGCCTGAAAGCTGAAAGGGCCTTATAGGTCTGTTATCCACCAACAATCATGCAATGCTTCCCTAACTAAAGTCCTTTTTTTTTTGCGAGAATTCTTCACGTTTGCCCAGACGGCCGGAGCTATGTCGCGCACACCTTTACCATGCAACCATTGGTTGGTCCAAAAGAGAGTGGAAGAGTCATTCCCTATCTGGGTCAACGCTGATGCGTAGAACAGGCCTTGGGATGCAATGTCTTTCAATAGGTGAAAAGCGTGCACACTTATGAACAGGTGAACAGGCCTTGGTTGGATCAAGGCTAAGGATTTAACGGATGCACACTTATACGCTTTGAAAAAGCGTGCATAAGTGAAGTTATGAGAGTAAAATCCGTGTGTATGGGGTTAACGTGTTTCTCCCATTATAATAATAGATAGGATCTATTAAGATATGTAAGTAGCTGGTTGCCTACCTATAAAAGGAGTTGGAATGGAGACATGTAGGGTGAACTTCCAACCCATCTCTTGTGCTCTCATCTCTAGGGTTAGGGTTTGAGAATGAGTGCTTGGTGTGCTCTTTGTCCTCTAAGGTGGAGTGGTTATAAAACTTACCTTCTCAAGTAAGCAATATATCAACCGTTCTGCATCTCTTGTGTCTCTTATTTTTGATTGGTGTGCTTGACTTTTAGTTGGTTTTGATCTCTCTTTTTTTTCTCTTATGATCTTGGTGTGCCAAGAATGTATAAGAGATAGATATAATTCTTGGGAATACATCTCCACCTATCTAGGCACTTTGATAGCAAGATTCATAAGAAAACCCAGTTTTGCTTCATTTTGGCATCTTTGGTCCATCTTTTGATTCGAGGGTTTTTGGTTTGGATTCTTTGGTGTTCTAGCTTGCTGTGGCATGTGGGAATACATTTAGAGTCATCTTAGCTATCATCTACCCACGAGCAAATTGTATTCATCGTTTGGGGTTTTGGCTCGGTTTTGATGCAATCTTCTAACAAATTGAAAAAGGTCTCAACTTTGACTATGATTTTCATAATCGTTTATTGGAATAGGTTTCTGACATTCTAGAGTAGATCCCTGTAAATTTTCAAGGCAACATTCACCCCTCCCCCTCTGTTGCCATCTTTAGTCTTTCACTATGCTAGCCCAAATGTGCATATTCCAATGATTTCTTGAGCATTTGTGATAACATGAGTAAAACAACAACAAAAGGTGCTAACATCTCTCTATTATTTTGAAGAATCCGAAGGGGAAGAAGTGTAAAGAGATGAGTAGATGCAAGTCGGTGAGGTCTTGTTTCGAGCTCCACAGAGAAGGGTCCTCAAAACTAGTACACAAGGACACCGTAGTGTTGCAATGGACCAGCAGCCAGCTGAGAACCACCATATTGAAATAAAGTGTAGTATCTAGAAGCAAATGTTTTTTTTTGGGTTCCTGGAGGAAACTCTGTCCGATGTGTCAGTGTCAGCTCATGAGCAGTAATAATATACCACATGGCTTATGTAAACATTTTTTTTAAAGAAACAGATCTTGTTTTTAACATGGCACGCATTGTGTTCGCCATCATTTTGTACCAATGTAGTGTTGTATATGAGGTTACAATGTCAAGCTATGTTCTTTGACAAGACGGAACGTAATATCTCTGTTTTTTTGTGAGAGTATTTTTGTATTTGTAGTTACGAAAAAACTAGTATTTGCAAAGTGGTATATTTGGATCAAATGAAAATACCTTATTATTTCTGTAAAAGAGGGCAAATTTTCAAGTAGAAGAGATCTATAGTGGGCGATACAATATTGAATATTCACAGACCTATGTAATGTTTATCTTCGTAATGTTTATCTAGTTGTTCCCCATGACTAAACTAAGTTTGAGGGATTACTTTCGGTCGTGGCTTATGGCTTATGGTTGAAGCCGTTATGTTCTTTTTGTCTTATGGATGAAATTGTTGTGTTGCTTATGGTTTATTGCTGATTTAAAGAGGGTACCGAAATGCTGTACGGGAAATGCAATGTGCGCACTTATGGATGTTTCGTAACGGAGAGACAAGAAGGCAAATGTGTGATGTGTAAGATCATACGTAACTATATGCGCAGAAACATACATACACACATTCTCTCAGCCATACATATGGCCATGCAAGAAATGTACATAAACGATGATGGGAACATACACAGAAACATGTAAGCCATCCAATTGTAAGGAGGTCATACGACGAGACCGTACGAAATGGTATCATGTATGTGATCCATGCTTGTGTCCCTGTTTCCTTCTGCCTCTATCGGCTCATCAGTGTTGTTTGGTTCATCACTCATGTACTTAGACCCTAGTGCGAGATCTTCAAAATCCTGGTGATGAGGCGATGGGGTCCCGATCTTCCGATAGGATGATAACTATCGATTTTGGTGGAGATGACTCTTGCGATCCGACTACAACCGTACGAGACGTCACTTGCGCCTTAGCAATCGCTGAACCACACCCAAGTCATTATCAACCGTGCCAAGAACGCGGTTGACCTGACCACGAAGGTTTATTCCTGCATGCAACCGAAGAACACGCAAGAACAAGGATAGTGAGCAACCTGAAACTTGCTAGATATAAAAGTCGCACAAGGATAGTTGAGGTTCTGTAACACGAATCTGTTGGTCTAGCCGACACAAGAGAACGTGGAGTTTGCACAAGGGGCTAAACTGATCTAAACAAAACCTAAGTCCTAGAAACGGAGGCGGCGGCTCCTATATAGTGAAAACAACCAGGGGAGGCGTCCCAAAGGGTACACCCTAGGGTTACAAGGCCCATGGGCCCAAGTGGAGGTGGCGCAGCACCCTTTTGACTCGGACTCAAAAACCTACGTGAATTGTTTTGATGATTCCAGTCGGCTCGGATGGAATTTGAAGATGAGGTTGGCTCCATTGGAAAGTAGACTTGATAAGCTTTCCATTAAGTACAAGAACGTCCCAAACGAAGTCCGTATGAGGAAGTTATGTCTGTTTAAACTTGCACCATTGCAGCAGTCTGAATCCGATTCCAGTACGTGACCAACGTGGACTCTTTTGACGATTGCGGCCGGCTCGGATAGAATTTGAAGATGAGGTTGGATCCTTTGGAAAATAGACTTCATAAGCTTTCCATGATGTACAAGAACGTCCCAAACGGAGTCCGTATGAGGAAGTTATGCCCGTTTGAACTTGGTACCATCGCAGCAGTCCGAGTCTGATTCCAAAACGTGTCCAACTCGAATTCGTGCTTGACTTGGTTCCAAAGTGACGTGGTGACCTCCATTATTCCTTCCATGCATGTCCAGGACTCCATATCCCTTTCCTTCATCCTTTCCCAAGTTCCTAAGCACAATTAAATCACTTGCATTAGGTAGCGGTCTATTCTTAGTAACATATGAAGGCTGAAGAAACGAATTCACCTTTAGTTCAATCTTGATATTGGGCGCTATTGTCGTATGTGTTTGTGGCGTGGTCACATCACCTGGTCCCATAATGTAATGTCAATTATGAAATTATGCAATACCATTATCATGGAAATTATATGTGTCTGCCACTCCTCTTGGTATGCATTTATGTTGCTAAGTATGCATCATTTCGTCTTCCACACGCCGAATGCCTATTTGATAATGTTGCAGAGTGACGAATAGTGAAAGCATTTGTCTCTTTCTGTCTGCGCGGGTGTCTACCCCTTCCAAACTCCGCTACGTGGTACCGCCTATTTGTGTACAGTGTGAGAAACCCTGCCCTGTTAGGATACCTGGAGTTGATGAGGTAGTATTTACCTACGACACACAAGAAACACGAACACCTCTAAAAATATTGCATGAGAAGCATGATATGCATGTGTAGTCGTGGTTTCACATGGCAGAGGGTCTGAAAACAAATAGGGGGAAAAACCAACGTGTCTAGTAGGATTCACATGTCATGAATTGAGCCTCGCCATTCGGCGGTTACATATCTGAACCTCATGTCAAAGTCATACATGACCATATCATTCTGACTTGTGTAGTCGTGGCGATTCATGTACATAATTCGGACATCGTTCGGGAGAGTACTAATGAACAAACAACAATGTTATCTACTCAAAGCAATAATCAGCTAAACTTTGTCACAGCGAAGCAATGTCGGCATGCTCGTAGCAATGTCTACTCAAAGTACAATATTAAATGATAGAAATGGCTAGATCATAACAATGTCCACACAATAGCTAACATGCACATAACAATTTATTCAACGATGAAAAACAATGACGTATCGCTATGCAACTAACTGAGCTGAAGCAGTGGCTTTAGTGGTTGGGTTGGCTAATAGCCCACATGTGGCATAGCCAATCACCGTGATGCTTGGGGGATGTGATGGTCACGAACATGCTTGGAGTTGGAGTAGATCCAAGGAGATGGCTGGCCTACCACACTGGCCAGGAGGAGAACCCTAGAGCCGTGTGCGGAAAGTGGAGGGGATTGCCCCCAATTTCTCAGACGGGTGCGAAAAGCGGGATAGCTTTTTCAGCAGTGCCATTCTAATGGGCCCTAGCGCCGATCTGCCAGCACCTCGAGATGGCTCACCTAGCCGCCGCCTCTACCTAACCCCGACGCCGACGAGGAGGCCTGCTGCTCTCCGCCGTCGCTTGACAGGGGGCGAAGGAAGGTGGTGGCGGTGATGGGCCGGGAAGTCGCGGCTGCCTGTCGACCTCGCGGGCCACTTGGCCGGCGTCGAGGTGGTCAGCGCTGACTCCATGTAGGCAGGGGCAGATCCAGCGGTGGGGCGGGGGGGCTCAAGCCTTGGAGCCCCCTGGAGCCCCCTCATAAATTTTTAGCCATGGATGTATGGTGTAGGAGGGGTTGAGGTCGAGCTAAAGGTAGGAGATGACCTCCCTCGCGAATTGGGCCAACAATTCATCTGGCCGCCCCACGAAATAATCACATTAACAAAGCCCATAGAGGAGTTTCCAGCCAAGTCAAAGCCCAAGGCAAACCCTCGTATCTGGCCACCCCAAATTCCATCGGGCGCAACTCTGCAGCGGCGGCGGCTCGCGAGAACGCAGCAGCCGAGCAGCGGGCGGACGCGGCCACGCGACTCGTGAGCACGCGGCTGCAGGCGGCTGCGCGCGGGCCCTGCGGGCGGCCAGGCGCGGGGCCGCAGCGCTGCAGGCGGGCGGTGGCCAGCCGGCCAGGCGCGGCCGCAGGCGCCAGGCGGGGGCGGGCGCCGGGCGGCGGCTGGCGACCAGGCGGGGGCGGGCGCCGGGCGGGGGCAGGGCCGCGGCGCTGCAGGCGACCGGGCGGGGGCGGGGGCGGGCGCCGGGCGGGGGCACGGTCGCGCGGGCCAGAGGCCAGCTGGCCAGGCCAACCGCCAACAGCCAGATCCAGACCGCAGTCTGCATTCCACAGGCAACTAGGCAAGGTCGATTACTGATTAGGTGAACTACTGAACTTTGGAACTTAAATCCTTATTTGTCTGTGATTGAATGATTGAATTGAATATGTGATTGGCATGTGCATGTCAGATTTCAGAATGTCGAAAAGAACTTTGCGCAATTACTTTTCAAGTTCTAGTGGTTCAACTCCACATACTAATGAGAGCACAAGTCTCCGTATGAGGACGTTCTTGTCCGTTTAAACTTGCACCATTGCAGCAGTCCGAATCCGATTCTAGTACGTGACCAACGTGGACTCTTTTGACGATTGCGGCCGGCTCGGATAGAATTTGAAGATGAGGTTGGATCCGTTGGAAAATAGACTTCATAAGCTTTCCATGATGTACAAGAACGTCCCAAACGGAGTCCGTATGAGGAAGTTATGCCCGTTTGAACTTGGTACCATCGCAGCAGTCCGAGTCTGATTCCAAAACGTGTCCAACTCGAATTCGTGCTTGACTTGGTCCCAAAGTGACATGGTGACCTCCATTATTCCTTCCATGCATGTCCAGGACTCCATATCCCTTTCCTTCATCCTTTCCCAAGTTTCTAAGCACAATTAAATCACTTGCATTAGGTAGCGGTCTATTCTTAGTAACATATGAAGGCTGAAGAAACGAATTCACCTTTAGTTCAATCTTGATATTGGGCGCTATTGTCGTATGTGTTTGTGGCGTGGTCACATCATCCTCCCCTTCTTGATAGAAAAATCGTCCTCGGTTTTAGCATATGTGTAGCCTCACGTATTGCATGATCTTCATCATAAATGTCGGTACATAATAACAAACGCAACAAACTCTCATTATGTAATATCATAAGTTCTTTGTCAAACAAAGTGAAACCTCTTTGAAACGAGCTCACCTTATAATTTAAGCGATGCGAAGGAACTCTTGTAATTAGGACAACAAGCATAGGAAATATGGTTGTATCCATAGGGGTCATGTCCTCATCAACAAGTCAACCAAAGAAACCTAGAGTAGAGTTTAGTCAATCGGACATAATTGGGGACCCTGGAAACCGCCAAAAAAATTGATGATTATCAACCTGAAATTAGAGACCAAGTAAAGAGAGCATATGCTTTGAGTGGTCCAACCCAACCTCGTGATTTTCTATTTCCTCGTAAATGGACGAGTGGTGAATGGAGATCATTTCAAAAGACTTGGTTTGATGAATTTGATTGGCTAGAGTATAGTGAGTCCAAGGATGCAGCTTATTGCTTATATTGCTATCTCTTCTTTAATTTCGGCAAAGCCTGAAATTTTTGGGAGTTCTGTCTTTGCACATCAAGGTTATGTGAATTGGAAGAAAGCTAAGGATACTTTTAATAACCACAGTGTTTGCAAGACTCATGTAGAGGCTAGGCTAAAGTGTGATGATTTTATGAACCAAAGGACAAATGTGGGTAGAAAATTAGTTGAAGTAAGCAAGGAGGAAGAAAAACGATATGAGATTCGTTTGACATCTTCTTTAGATGTTGCAAGATTTCTCATATCGCAAGGGGATGCTTTCCGTGGATATGATGAAACTTCTACTTCCCTCAACAAGGGTACATACAGAGAGATGGTTGACTGGTACAAAGATAAGGTTGACATAGTGAAGGAGGCATATGAAAAAGGTTCTAAAAATTGCCAGATGTTATCTCATCATATACAGAAGGACCTTACAAAAGCTTGTGCAGAGGAAGTCACAGCTGTCATTATGGATGAGATTCGAGGTAGAAAATTCTCGGTGCTTATTGATGAGTCTCGAGATGTATAAATAAAGGAGCAAATGGCAGTGATTCTAAGGTTAGTACTCGACAGTTTCAATTTCTTGCCTAGATTTTTACCTGTATTTCTACAATTATACTAACACATAAAGAAATGTGGTGTGCAGGTTTGTGAATGATGAAGGGAAAGTGGTGGAGAGATTTCTTGGACTTCAGCATGTTGAGAGGTGTACAGCTGTTGCATTGAAAGAAGCTTTGGTCGGTATGCTTTCAAGTCACAATTTGTCAATCTCTATGCTTCGTGGGCAAGGGTATGATGGAGCTTCTAATATGAGAGGTGAATTTAATGGGGTGCAGAAATTGATTCGAGATGAAAATCCTTATGCTTTCTATGTGCATTGTTTTGCCCATCAATTGCAACTGGTGGTTGTTACCGTTTCAACTTCTAGTGCAGACATTGCAGATTTCTTTAACTATGTTCCTTTAATAGTCAGCAATGTGGGTGCATCTTGTATGAGAAAGGATGCCTTGCTTGCAAAGCATCATGATGTGTTGCTAGAAAAGATTGAGAATGGTGAGATTATGTCTGGAAGAGGTTTAAACCAGGAAAGTAGCCTAGCTAGGCCTGGAGATACTAGATGGGGTTCACATCTTAAAACTTTGCTTCGGATTTTGGTGATGTGGGAGGCTATCATAGATGTCCTTGAGATAGTGAAGAAATATTCAATTAAACCAACATGTAATGGTGGAGCTTTAGGTTTAATTTCCAAAATGGAGAGCTTTGATTTTGTGTTCATCATGCATTTTGATGATAGAATTGTTGAGCATGACAGATATTTTGTCACGTGCTTTGCAAAGGAAGGATCAAGACATAGTTGAAGCAATGCATTTGATCACGGATGTGAAAGATAGCTTGCAGGATATGAGGGAGAATGGATGGGAGCCATTACTCAAAAAAGTGAAAACATTCTGTGATAAGAATGAGATTGAAGTGCCAGATATGGATAAGGAAATAAATGTTAGAGAGACATCTAGACGTAGAAAGCAAAAGGTAACAAACATGCATTACTACCATGTTGAGATTTTTTTGTCACCATTGATGCCATTTTGACTGAGCTGAAGCATCGGTTTAGTGAAATTAGTTCAGAGTTATTAGTATGTATGGCTTCTTTTAACCCAAGGAACTCCTACTCTAATTTTGATGTGGATAAACTTGTGAGACTTGCTGAAATTTATGCTGAGGATTTTGATATTGGTGACCTTACTGTTTTGCCAACTCAACTTAGAGCCTTTGTCAACCGTGCTAGAAGAACTCAAGAATTTCTTGGATGTACTGAACTTGGAAAAGTTGCTGAAATTATGGTCAAGACTAACATGGACACATCTTATCGATTGGTTTATCGTATCATTGAGCTAACATTGATACTTACAGTGGTAACGGCTTCAGTTGAGAGGATATTTTCAGCCATGTCCATTATAAAAGACAGATTTGCGTAGTAAATGGGCGATGAATGGCTCAATGACTTGATGATATGCTATAATGAGAAGGAGATATTTAGAAACATTGATAATGAAAAGATCAAAAAGCGGTTTCAAGAGATGAAAAACGCCGTATGTTATTGCCTAAAAAATTAGTGGTACGCTCTATTCTCTTCTAAATTCATAATTTGGAGGTCCATATTTGTTTAACTAATCAATTATGTCTATTTGTGTAGATTGCTTCTCCGGATGAATAATGGGTGTCACCGTCACGCGTCGTCTATTAGTTTCGTAATTTGGCCTTTCGGTATAGATAAACTGCATCCTTTATTTTTCATGATGTATTTTGTGATTGTCATGGTTCATCGATGTTTTGATATAAGACTACTTCAAACTATTATATTTGTCTTTTGTGGGGGTCATAGTGGAGTTATGTCGCTGTAGCGCTTTTGTTTAGCCCCTCCTAAAATTTTTCCTGGATCCGCCCCTGCATGTAGGGCTACCGCGGCCTCGACGTCCTCATCAACAAATAAAAATTCAAAGATGAGGCAAATAATCAATTCATATCAATTGTAGGGCAAATCAGCTGTTTGCAAAGAAAGATGCACAAATCATCGTATTTCTCTTTTTCAGCAGTGCCGTTCTAATGGGCCCTAGCGCCGATCTGCCAGCTTCCGCCACCTCGAGATGGCTCACCTAGCCGCCGCCTCTACCTAACCCCGACGCCGACGAGGAGGCCTGCTGCTCTCCGCGGCCGCTTGAAAGGGGGCGAAGGAAGGTGGTGGCGGTGATGGGCGCGACGGCCGCCGGGAAGTCGCGGCTGGCCGTCGACCCCGCGGGCCACTTGGCCGGCGTCGAGGTGGTCAGCGCCGACTCCATGTAGGGCTACTGCGGCCTCGACGTCCTCACCAACAAGGTCCTCCTCCACGAGCAGAACGGTCTCTCCCCCAAACTCCCCACTCCAACCTTAAATTTCACCCTCTTTTTCCCCCCTCCCAAAATCGCTTCAGGTTGAGCTCAACGGCGCTAACTTTGGCGTGTTTTCAGGAGTTCATCATAATCTCCTTGGCGTAATCGATCCCTCCGTGGAGTTCACCTGTCGCGCGATTTCCGCGACCATGCCGTGCCGGTAAGCCTATGAACAATGGTGCTACTACAAATTTCAGCGTCTGGACTTCTAGTGGATCATGTTCATTGAGCCCACATGTTTCTGAATGGCCACAGATTATAGAAGATATATTGGATCGTGGTGGCCCGAACTCCCTGTTATTGTCGGTGGCACGAACTTGTACATCCAGGTTCGATGTTTGATGCATGGCCGGTTTCCATATCTTAGGTCGTTTTCTTTTAAATGATCGATGTATCTGATATGCTGTCTTTTGTGCCCTCATAATAGGCTCTTGTTAGCCCATTCCTCTTTGATGATATGGCAGAAGATATGCAGGGCTGCGCTTTGAGTGACCACCTTTATGAGATTGGTGAACAATGAAATCACATGTTTCTTATTCTTAGCGTGCCTAGTTCAATGCTCATGTTCAATTGGTGTTTGACCTGTCTATTATCGCTTAAGTACACTAATCAGGCATTGACAATGATGATGAGGGCAGCAGGTATGAATGCTTGAAGGAGATCGATCCTGTTGTGGCGCAAAGGATCCACCCGAACAACCATCCAAAAGTAAGGTTCTACTATGTCTTAATCAGTTAGGTTTCTTTGGCTGCAGTTGCTCATTTTCCTCATGATATTACCCTGTTTGTCTTACCCAATTCCGCATGGTTGGTTCTATTGCGTAGATTAAACGCTACCTTGAGTTGTATGCAACCACAGGTGCCCTACCAAGCGACCTTTTCCGATGAGAGTATGCGAAGGTGAGTGAATTTGCCTTTTCTTTTAATTCATATACCTAATTTGTACTGTCCCACTCTCAGGTGTACATGTCCAAATGTTCACTTTATGCCATGAATGTGAACCACTAATTGCTGCTACAGCGCACTTTTTCTCTGGGAGGTTAGACTTCCTCCTCTGGTCTATAAATGTCCTAAATGAGGTGATTTGTTTTGTCAGGACAGACGTGGGGTCGACCTAGTAAGTCCAGATTTGACTGTTGCTTCTTGTGGGTAGATGCTGATCTTCCTGTTCTGGATAGTTATGTCAATCAAAGGGTCGATTGCATGATTGATGCTGGCCTGGTAGATGAAGTGTGCAATATATATGATCCAAGACTGTGGCAGGCCATTGAAGTTCGTGAATTTGATGAGTTCTTTAGATTATATTTAACAAGAAAAGGATCTGATGAGGTTAAGACTGGTTCTTCTAGAACTGTGTTACATCTCCATGATGATAAGCTTAAGAATTTGTTGGATGAAGCAGTCTCCCAGCTAAAAGCAAACACACGTAGGCTTGTTCGACGTCAAGTAAACACTGAACTTCCTGTGTATTTTTAAAATTCTTGCCTTTGTTCATAAGATAATCTGAGCAAAAATCAATACTTGCTGGTAGATCTTTGTTGAAGAGACGGAGGCTACATCGGTTGAATAAAGATTTTGGGTGGAATTTGCATCACATTGATGCAACAGAAGCATTCTATTGTAAGGCTATTTGTTGTATTTATTTAGTTTATCGTCAGATGAATTGGCCTAGAAATATGATGTGTTCCTTTTCATTTATCTCTGATGTATTTTTTGTTAGGTACCTCTGGTGACTCATGGCACAAGAAAGTGGTTGAAGCTTTCGTGGATATTGTTAAAAGGTTTTTGTCCAACGATACAACTTTGGCAAGCACAGATTCTTCCAGTGGTATATGAAGTGCTAGGGTGGCTTCAAGAGAGTTGTGGACTCAATATGTTTGCCAGGTGACTGATGCTTTGGCTCTGCTTATAAGGGAGCAAATACCGATACTTAACTATCTTGTGTGTTCTATTCTTTTTCCTTTTCCATGTGTTGTTGGGATTGGGAAGCATCAATCTGATGAACTTTCGTGTCTTTCTGCATCCCGTGTTACAGGCCTGCAACAACCGTGTTCTTCGAGGGGCGCATGAGTGGGAGCAACGCAAGCAAGGCCGAGGCCACAGGAAAAGAGTACAGAGGTTGAAACAGAAGGCCGGAGTTCATAAGCATATCACCACTGTTTGCGATTTCAGTTGTTCATGATTGCCTTTTCACTCTGTGCAACTGTTGCCGTGCATCCTGTTTGGCGGTGACTGAGTCAAATTCTCTGAATAATCAACCATTTTTAAGGCTGTTTTGAGTCGTAGCAAGCGGCATGTATGTGGAAATTGGAAGCATGGTTGGACTGTGTCCTTGCTAGATCTTGGAAGGACGAGATAGATACTAACGTCGTTTTGAGTTGCTCCCAAGTCTACCTATGGTACATGCACTGGTGGAGCGACATCTACACGTTGACTAATGTACAGAGCTTATTATGGGACATGTCGAATTGAGTAGACATGTCGAATTGAGACATCATAAGCATGCTTAATTAGCATAATTGCATGACCGACGGAGACTTGAGTTTGGCAGCATTGTCATATTGGTCTTCATCGTTTGTATCCATTAACTGAGGTCGTGAGAATGTACGCATACATGCATGCTTGAGCATGATGAAATGCACAGGCCCAGTGCTATATTTTCCCGATCCCCGTACGCGTGTTGTTTTAAACGTGTTAGTTTGCAGAAAACCAAAGTCAAGCCGCCTGTTTGTCTCTCTAGCTTGTTCTGTCTTTTGGACGTTGCCATCTTTCGTTGTATTTAGAGCCTTTTCTTTAATGGCTTCTCAAAGTGGTTTTTAGTTTTTACTATAATACCTAACTTTTAAACGGAGTATTTTTTTTCACGACAGGATCTACAAGTTAATAGTAGTACACGTTAAAAGTCTAACATCTGTATCAACTAAAATTGCAAGCGAGTATCTCTCTTTATAATCTCTATCATAAACAGCTAAAATTCAAAAATTTCAGCTAAAAGTTATAAGCCGTAGCCATATCAAACAGACCCTTATTGTAATACTAATGTTCATTAATTCCTCTTGGCCATAGATGCGGTTATAGATGCGGTGCGGTGGTGACTGGACTTGGCTCGAGGATCCATAGCATGGTTAAGGAGGTGGGAGAGATTGAGGACCTTGAGGTGTTCCATTGAAACGTGAAGGTGAGTTGGAGTGAGAAAGGAGGTGTGGAGTAGGGATGGCAATTGTGCCTGTTTACCCGTGTACCCGTGAGTAAATACCCTAATGGAGTCGGATATGGGATGTATTTTCTACCCACGGGCATAAAAATGGGGGAAACTCTCTACCCATCGGGTAAACGGGTACGGATATGGGTAAGCTCTACCCGTACCTGTCTTACCCATTTACCCGCCAAAAACAAACCCTAACCCTACACTGTCCAGTGTCCCGAGTCTCGACTCTACTCACCCGGTCACCCCAGCCGTCGCCTCGCCCATTCATTCGGTCATTCCATTCGAGACGCTCGTCTCCTCCTCCCCTCTACTGTCTACTCTACTCACCCTCGTCTCCTCCCCACCCGCCAAGAGCCCGAGACGCCGGATCCACCCTGCCGCCGTCGTCCTCCCCACCCGCCGAGTGCCTGAGACGCCAGATCCACCCCGCCGCCGTCGTCCTCCCCACCCGCCGTCGAACCCACCCGCCGGGACACCGGATCCAGCCGCTGCCCCACCGCCGCCGCCGCCCTCCCCTATAAAGCCCGACGGCACGACGACCTACACCCTTCGTCTTCCTCACAGGTACATCTGCCCTCCGCGCGCCTCTTATTGCTTCGTCTTCGTATGGGAGTACCTCTTATTGCTTCATGTTGTAGTTGTAAGTTGTAACTTCTGAGATATGAGCACATATGGTTAATGTGGCCTGATTGTTAGTGCTTGCATTTCCAGAAACATATGCACAGTTAAAGTTTGTTGCTCGTAGCTAAATTTTTGATGAATCTCTTAAAAATGTGAATTGACAATTTGTGGAAAGATAGATTGTGAAGTTAACTGTTAACAATATTTGCATCTTATTATGCATATATTCTTTCTCTAAAAAAATTGTGTGTATATCAATTTTGATGGCACGACTGGTTCAAGAACAATGAGGCAAAATCATGCCTACAGAAATGATACACATGCTGTAAACATGGCAATATTACATAGGGATCTTTCGTTTTCACATCTAAGAAAATAAATAATAGAAGCTCCTTTGTGCTATTAGCCAATAACCACAGCAAAACAAGAAATGCAATTCCAGTCAATGCTGAACACCCTCTAAAAATTGCGTGATACAATTAACAGATGTGAATACACTCTTGAAAGACTGCTGGTTGTTGGCATATATCAATTAGTTAACTTCATTTCTGGGCAGGGGCTTGTACAAGATGTTATATTTACGTATATCACATACAACTCTAGAGATGTCACATTGTTACCTGACCGATTTCAGGTTATTGTAGTTGTAGTTGTTGAATGTGTGAATTTGTGATGCATTGGCGATGTTTGAATGTAATGTACTCAGTTCGCAGGTAAACGGGTATGCCCGCAAGCGATAAGTATGGACGAGGTTTTTTACCCGTGGTCCTTCGCGGGTATGCCCGTGGGCGTAAATCGGGGTCGCGGGTACGGGTATGGGCGAGCACAACCCGTACCCGCTGCGCCCGATTGCCATCCCTAGTGTGGAGTTGCCATTGGGTTGGATGGCATTTGAGTCAGCACTATGCATTTGTGGATGTGCTATCATATATGATTTTTAGCCCGTCATACACAATTTAAACAAGTTCTATGATCTATTTGAGTAACTCTCTAGTAGAGGTATAAACGGAGCGGATAATTTTCATTCAACCAACTGAATGCTTACAGAGCGAATACGGAAGAGGTAAATAAGTATCCGACACTATTTATATCTGACTCCAACTTGATATAGAATACAATACAGGATGAGTAATATATGTCCGTATATATCCATATGTCAAATGATATGAGAGAGTCTATTATGACTTTACTTAGGAACAAGATAACATATAGACGGATTGACATATCTAAACAGGTGGGAAATACTGAGAGCTCTTCTTTCAATATCTCGACGATTAGCTTCTCCGTGTTCGCTCTAATTGTACCTTACTGTCTAATATCCTGTGTAAAGAAGTGGATGATTTTTATCCGACCGACTGTCCGAAGACTTACGGAACAAATACGGAATAGAGCAATAGATATTTGATATTATCCGTATCCAACTCGGACTTCGAGAAAAAACATAGAATAGAATACAAAATAATATCTGTTTGTATTCACTCCAATTACACCCTACTTTTAAGTTCTATGACATGGTTACATCCACCTCGTCGGTACTTTTTTTTGGGCGGGAATGTTGAACGGACATACAGTGACTGTCGGAGATGAAGGCCAAAGTAACAGCTAACGAGTAGCCATACAGCTACATCACCAGAGGTTTCGTTGTTGCCTTAACTGCGTAAGACAAACTTTTTGACCACAATATAGCTGACCAGATATCAGATGGTGAAAACAAATTCCCCGTACATTTCCAAACAATGCCAACATGGTAACTATGATAACACAAAATGTAATGTGGTTATTGTTTAACATTGATCATGCATAGGATGATAGGAGAGCTAAAAGCACTTCGGAAATTTTTGGAAGATGCGACTTTTTGCAACATTAACATTGAAATTCTATAACCATGATGGTTGACTTTCTGAAAAACATTACAATAGTTGATTTAGAGTGTCGCGATACAAAATAAATTCTATAACCAAATAAGCAATGTGGAACAAGAGTTTAAAGTTTAAACCCCTCTGAAGCATGTTTGTTTCACCAAGTCATGTATTGATGCAACTAACACACTAGTAGAAATGGTTGAAGTAGAACGTACAGGCAAATGCCGACTCCAATCTGAAACGCAAACCTTTTGACAGTTAATTTGGACGTCTCATGATCAGCTTGAGCTACAAAAGAAATTTATTCATTATGGCATCTGTAGTGTATATAACCCAAAGGGTCTTAAGGTGGGTCTCATCTAAACCTTAAGACCAACTCCATAGTGTATATAACCCAAGGGGCCTTAAGACGGTCCCACTTGGCAGATAAAGAAAAATTGTATTTTAATGCTTATGGCCAAGTCTTTAGCTTGAGGACCAGCCTTAAGCTTTTTTTGCTTAGGGTCTGCTTAAGGTCACCCCTGTAATGTATAAGGTTGACCTTAAGGTGGCTTAAGACCTCCTCTTTTCATACACTACAGATGCCCTTACAACTTACGAGTAATGAGAAGCAAGCAGCAGCTCACGACAATAAATAAATCGCATGCATCAGTTTCAAGCTGATCGATGTGACTAAGGTGGTACTTATTTGGGTTTTTTTGTGGCTTATGGCTGAAAAACACTGTAGCTGACTGAGGCTTATTTAGTATAATTAAATTTAAAAAATATAAAAAATATGTTAACCCATTATATATAATATAAACAAATACGGAAAAAAGGAACCGGCAAAAAAGCTCAATAAAAAACTAAAAATTTAGTAAAAAATAAAATTTATAAATAGTGAAAAATAAACCGAAAGCTAAATATTGAAACCGAAACAATGACAGCGTAAAATGTAATCACGCAAGACTCGCGCGCTTCGATTTTTTTCTGACTTTGTCAGGGAACACGTTTTTACGTACGTACGGTTAGTTAATCATTCAGCCAAGGAAACAAATTAATTGAGACTTCAGCGCCGCGGATTTGTACCTGACCTTGACTTGTTTTTCATTATTTTTAAATTTTATCTTTTTCTAACTTTTTAGCATTTATTTAGCTTTTTTGCCAATTCTTTTCTTCTATATTCGTTTGCATTGTCTATGATGGGCTAATATGTTTTTTATTTTTATTTTTTTTAAAAATTTAGTTATGCCAAATAAGTCATCATCAGCTATAATGTAATTGCAGCTAGCTACAGTACAATTTCAACCATAAGCCAGCTTATTTCAGCACAACCGAGTGGCACCGAAAACGATCGAGTGTACCTTGATTACTTCCTTCTCCCCAGGAGATGTATGAATCATCCGATACAAATCCAGCACGAACGTACTCGATCTATGGCACGCTACCACGCTTGCTCAAGAGGGAGGAGAGTTTTTTTAAGGATACCATACAAACGCACACTCAATGAATGAAAGAACCCCAATTCCTAATCAACTCTAAATAGTATAATTAAAATAAAATAAACTATAAATTAAAATAAATTAAGTTAATTACCACACATGAATCCCCATATTTCAAATTAGACCTCTAAAATCAATCAAACAAGAATTTATTTACAACATGTGAATATTTGCAAGAACTTAACATGCATCAAGACATAGATAAATTACATTGCAATTATTACACTAATCGATAAAGAAATAAATTGCATTGGATGCCTCACTGTATTTCATCCTCCATGTATTGCTCAATGGGTAATAGCCCTTCGAAGACAAACCAGCACCCAACCATTTCTTTTGCGATCAAAGAGCGAAGAATAAAAAAACAATCCAAGGGAATGAAATAAAATAAAAGATTTTACCATTAGAACTCGTTCAACTCTAGAATGTCAAATCGATTAATGCTCATCGAAATACCTGGACTGTCTCGAGCCGGCCGACACCTCTCACTTAAGTGATCCTCATCATTTGGCAACAGAAGAATCCAAAGCCTATATTTTTACCGACTTACCTTTTACCATAGAAAATCCAAAGCATAGTGACGAGCTCACCCTATGGACCAATGGTCCATGAGTAAACAACAACCTGAGAGAGCCGAGAGGATAAAGGAAGGGCATCCTCGGCAATGCACAAGCCAAGAGAGAGACACCGGCCAAGTGCCTCCTCCCTCAAAAGCAAACACCAGCCTCCATCTCCCTCACTTCAATTCTCAGCCTAGAGAACACGCAAGGCCAAGCCAAGCAAAGAGCCAACCTCATTGCTCAACTCAACCACGCCGAAGTCCAAAGCTGAATACAACCACAACACCCACAAAGCCAGACACAGAGAGGAGGGAGAGACAAGCGTAGACGAGGAGCTAGGGAAGTTGGGGAAGACCGAAGAGAGAAGACAACGACAATGACTGTGTAGAGCCGACATCAACCACTGGGACCACGTCAAGCCGACTCAGAATCAAAGGGGGACCAAGTAGCCAATCACGAGCACGTGGGGAGCTTCACTGCTACCACCACCATCGTTGTCATCTTCCCATTTTTAGCCCAACCAAGCCAAGTAGGTCACCCCCATTTACGCGTTTTCATCCAACACAACACAACACAAGCTTCACTGGCCAACAGATGAATGGCAATAAGTAAAGGAGTAGGAAAAAGCCAAACATCACCTCGACTGTAGGAGGCCATGACGATCAACGTCGCCGGCCCACAGTAGTGAATGGCAGACAGCCACCCGTGCGCCCTTGGCAAGCCTCCGAGCTCCCAGGTGCATGCCGGCTTCTAAGTCCCGTCATGGCTACACGACGGCTAATTAGCTTCACCACCGCGTGCACATGAGTAGGATAAAACCAAAAATCACCTTAAACATGCAAAAATATTAGGAACTAAGTAGGTCGGAGTCTTCCTAGGGAGAAAGGGGGGATAATGCGATTCAACGGAGTCGCACCCGGATTCAACCTCACCAGCACTAGATCTGGCTGGAGGGGAAGGAGATAAGCCATGGGGACTGACTGAAGGTGAGACCGATGCAAAGGACAGTGGCCCCACCACACCGGCGCTGAGTGAACAGAGCAGCCCACAGTCGAGCCAATGGAATCCAAGGGGAGAGGAAAGTAATGCAGGGAAGAAACCGACAGAGGAGTCACCTGGCATCAATTGGCCGGTAGTGAGCCAGCGTCGACGAAGGGACAAGAAAACCAAAGGGACAGAATCGCCAAGAAGAGAGTTGGAGAGAGAGGAGTGGGTGTGTGTGTGCCGTGCGCTGTGTTGTTCATTTGTGCATTGTGTTCGTGTGTGCAGTGTGCTGTGTTGTGAGTGTAGTGTCGTATATGTTGTGTGTATGTGTGCGTGGGTGTGTGGGCACATGGCGTTGTGTGCGTGAGTGTGTTTGGTGTTTGGAGGGGGAAGTCAGGATCCAGTATAAGAAAGATTTGGTGTTTGGGTTTTAGGATCTGGTGTAGGATCAGGTATTTGGTGATCTACAAAGTGTGGCTCTACATGCACAGGAGTAGTGCAATGAGAGTAGAATCTGTAGGTGAGCTAATAAAAACACGCATCAATTAGAGGACCACTTGAGTCGAGTTAGCAAACCAAGAAAATTAACATCAGGGAATACACTAACTTTACCAGGCGACCAAAAATTTAAATAAAATGTGTTAGAAATCCTCTGAATAAGGAGAAACTGACTATATAAAATTATAAATTACACAAGAAAATAAGTATTTCTAAATTGTACAACTGCTTATTAAATGCAGAAGATGAACCAACATAGGCAAAGGTAGCGAATCTAGCCGTGGTTGATGCTAAGATTTTCTACGATTATGAAAGCAAGCTTGTTATTAATCATTTACATAGTTATATTAAATGATAAAAACTACATTCTTCTACCATTTAATTTATATGTGCATCAAAACTATATTTCAAAACCAAAAACCAAATCAGATAAAAGAAATGAAAGAAAGAGATATGAGAAAAGTGCAGTTCAGCTGAGAGTAGTTGGGCTAGAAGAGTAACTATAAGGGTGATAAAGGGGGCCCTGGTCATGAAAGAGAGGGAAGGTGGGACCCTTTTACATATGGCTATAACATAAAGACCAACAAACTCTCACTCGGAAAGGGGGTCATACTTAAGTGCCATCCATATTCCCATTTTTTACAGGTAGAAAATGCTACCCTATTGCATTACTGTTCTCTCCACAATGGGTAAGTAGTATAATGAGTGGAGGAACCCAGGACCGATAGCACAAGTCTAGAAGTGGAGGATCCGTGACGCATATATTAGCGCAAGTAGAGTGTTGGGTGAAGAGATAACTGGCCCAACCAACATATATTTGAGGTCAGTAAGTGCCGCGTAAGGCTAAGAAACCACCCTGGGTCACCGATGAAAAATATTCGGGTTGGGGTTTAATAACGTAATATGGGAAAACATTTCATACTCTGGACCTGGTACCGTATCTAAGAAAATACAGGATACTTAGTTTCAAGAAAGCTCAGAGTAGATATGGGTACAGTAGCATAAGCATGTGCAATGCTATATAAAATCATGAATTTATGCCAGTCTTCTGGTTTGGAGGTTACGGAGACCACCAGGGGTCTTTCTTGTCACCAGGTAACTAGTAGTATTTTCATTAATTAAAATTTGCAACTTAATTTAATAAAGTGTTTCCAGAAAAGAGATGAATCTAGAGCTTATAATAAAGAAACAGAAAAGAGTCATACAATGCATTTTTGCTATTATTGCTTGCTGAGTACACTAGTACTCATCCTTGATATTACTTTCCTTTGTTAGACCCTAGCCCGATCGGGGAATACCCTAAGTAGGACACGGGATACACAGGCACTAATGAGGCTGCATGGGACAAGGGCGATCGCGCCGAGGACCAGGGTGAGATAGACACCCTATATAGCGGTTGGCACAAGTATACGTCCAATGGAGCAGGGTCATCAGGAGATAGGGTATGAATCCCCATATCTCCTTTGTATTTAAATAAATTGTAGTTGAGACCATAACTCTACATGGCTAACAATTGTATGAGTGCACAGTGTCTATTTATTACTCTACTGCATAACTCTAATAAGATTTACTATTCGTTGGAGTGATATTCTACCAAATAAATGAATAATAAGCCATTGCTTAAATGTTATTACCCTCGGGATAATGACATGGGGTGCCACAGGTGATATCAGAGCGATAAATAGGGCCATGCTAATAAATAGACACTATTGCAAAACTTAAGTGGACTTTCTCACTTGATATATAGCACTAAGTACTTTGCTAATTCTTGCTCTATATGTCACTTTCTACTCCGTTCTACTCTCAAAATTATTATGTTAGAAACTTCTCTTCTTTTAAGGTGACACCGATACTAACATAGAATCATCCCTTTTGCAGGATGTCTTGGTTTAGTTTTCTGCTTGACAAGTGTGAGGAGAGCACATGTTGCTTCTTGGGAGGTTGCTGTAGTACCTAGGGCACCCTTCCCATAGTACTTTCAGGAGTTTCAGGCAACAGAAGCTCCGCTGCTTATATGGGTCATAGTGACGAGAATTTCCCTAAACTTGGTTTATAGTTTAGAGTGTGTGGAGGAGTGGCGCTCAGTGGATGACTATTTACCTCTACAGGAGGTGGCCCTCAAGGCCATTCACACGCTCTGAGCCCACTTTAGCAACTAGTTGAGGGGTTCGAAGTTTGAAGAGGTCCCACCCATAGCCCAAGGGAGCTGTGGGATATAGTTTGGTCCTAGCCCTTCCTCTAACAGTCCCTACAAGCCACCCTCACATTCCACTATAGCTCTTCAGAGAGACACCGCTTGCACAATGTTGTTGGCTAACACCCGGCTCATAACAGCGCTCCGAGAGCTTTAGTGAGAGCTGAGGAGAGCTCAAACTATTAACAGAGACAATGTAGGACTCTAGATAGTGAGATAGAGTCCTTGCGAGAGTCCCATCATTCCACAGCTACAAGAGGTACCTTACACCACCCACACACTTTGCAGCTACTGCAGGGACCGGCTTTCCTAGAGCACCACCTCCAACTACGTCACCCCACTGGACTTATGCACATCCACCACCCCCTACCTATGACCTATTTGAGAGCGCAGATTATATCACTAAATAAATTGTTAGCCTTCCAAAGGGAGCAAAGACAATTAAAGAAAGTAAAAGTAATAAAGGCTGACAACATAAAAAGCAACATTCATCACTTTCCACAGATTAGATTTCTCGAACGAGTGGTTCGTGGCGCTCCCGGGCGCATAGCTCGGGTGTACTCAGGAATGAAGTCCTGGGCGTACTCAAGGATGAACCCTGAGTGCTTCCCAAATGTGTAGTTTGGGTGGGCTCGAGCCGGATCTCGAGTGTTTCTTACGCATGAGATCCAAAGTAGTGTAGGCTCACACTCAAAGGCAAGCTCTGAGTGTTCCCAAATACGTAGTTTGGGCGGTCTCGAGAGTGGTATCTCGGGCGTGGCTGGGCATGAGAGACCCAGGTAGTGTAGGATTTTGATCTTGTTGCCCCTTTCTTTAACTCGGTGTTATTTGCTCTTAGTTTAGTGTCCTAATAACAAGAAAAATAGAATCTTAAGCGTGGGATTAATTTGATTCTCTACCGCCTGAAATTAAATAAATTATTTCCCTACTCGGATGCTCTACCTTATTAAAGAGGGCTAGGTTCTGCAAGTCAAATAAAATATAATCTTCCCTTCTACAAAAGTCTTGCTGAATAAGGTGATAACTGGTGTAACCAAAAGAAATACTCCTCAAAATCTCACTTTATAAGCCAAACCACTAACAACAATTAAGTAAGACCTCCCCTGCAGGATGGAAGCTTATGGAAAAAATGATCGAGAACTGGGATTGAGACTTAGGCCATTCTAACAAGCCCCGACCAGAAAGGAACCCACCTACGAATCCGCAAGAGGCTGCACCTAGACAAGCTCGACCTCCCACCGTACCTAAAACCAGCCACCTAGCACCCTCGGGGACAACCAACGCTTTAGGAATGATCAGTGAGGTCCTTAGATTTCTGGAGAACTCCCGGAGAGAAGCCCAAGAAAGCCATAATCGTTTTATGAAGGTTGTTCTTACCAGAGTAGCACCGACGGCCCCATCTCCATCCCAACACGAAGTTAGTTTCGTCTTTTTCTGACTTTTTAAAGTTTTTTGGATTTTTATTTTCTTTTTTCTTTGCATTCTCTATGATGACGTAACTTTTTTTTATTTTTAAATTTAACTACACTGAAAAAAAAAGCTAACAGCAACTATATTACATAAAAACGTCTTAAACAGTACAGTACAGTACAGTACAAACAGCGCAAAAGGCTGAAGCTTGGAGCGGGCCCGACTGCATGAGAAGAAGACAAATGACGAAAATAAAGACCAACCTGCACGTGTTTCACCGGAAACCCCACGTGAGGAAACCCCAGGGCCCCAAGCCGTTGTGTCCAGTCCACTTCACACCCACGAACGACCGGAGGAATCCATCGTGTCGCGCTCGATGGCCAAGTCGACGGTGCAGTTGCAAGCCCCGCTACTACATAATATATATATATATATATATATATATATATATATATATATATATATATATATATATATATATATATATATAGTATACTCTTCCCTTCCTCCTCGCACACTTGCTGCTCCTTACTGCGTACCACCATGGACACCGAGGACACCTCGTCCGCTTCGTCGTCGTCGCTGTCGCCGCCGTCTTCGCCGGGCAACGGGGTCCAGCACCGGCTGCCGCCGAAGCGGCGCGCGGGGCGGAAGAAGTTCCGGGAGACGCGCCACTCGGTGTACCGCGGCGTGCGTTCGCGGGCCGGGGGCAGCCGCTGGGTGTGCGAGGTGCGGGAGCCGCAGGCGCAGGCGCGCATCTGGCTCGGCACCTACCCGACCCCCGAGATGGCCGCGCGCGCTCACGACGTCGCCGCCATCGCGCTCCGCGACGCGCGCGGCTCCGAGCTCAACTTCCCGGACTCCGTCGCCACGCTCCCGCGCGCGCGCACCGCGTCGCCCGAGGACATCCGCCGCGCCGCAGCGCAGGCCGCCGAGCTGTACCGACCGCCCAGCCAGCACGGCCGGATAACGATGCACGTGACGCCGCCGCCGCTGGCATTGCCGGAAGTTCCGTGCGTCGGCACGAGCGCCGCCGGAGAGGCGGCTGTGTTCGTGGACGAGGACGCCATCTTCGATATGCCCGGGCTGATCGACGACATGGCGAGGGGGATGCTGCTGACGCCGCCGGCGATGGGGAGGGGAGTCGACTGGGGCGTCCTCGACGACGAGCTTTGCCACATGGACTGCAAGCTGTGGATGGATTGACCGCCGTACGTGTACGTACAGCAGGTCATGCATGACAGCATGTGACTTGATCGGCAGCTTAACACGTATAATTAGGTCGTACTTTACGTACGTCGCGCGCAGTGTCGCATGATTGTTTTGTTGGTTAGCTAGCTAGCTAGTCGAGAGAGAGAGAGAGAGAGAGAGAGAGAGAGAGAGAGAGAGAAACAAATTAAGGGCTTCGATTCGATCTGTCTATGTACGTTGCCGTTTTGATCTATGTATGTCCCATATATAAATATGCATGATGTCTCGTTAAACTCAGTCTTCTTGATATGATAACCCGTTGGTCAAAGTTTATTTTCTTTGAAACTCGCTGCATAATCAAGCTTTCTGGGGCAAAAGCAATGCCGGCCAAACTGCCTTTAGTTAAAGACCTAGTGACAACGACATAACAGTGTGAGAACAATAAATAAATGGGTAAATTACACTTTGCATAGGATAAAGTATCTTTAGTTTCACTTTACACCACGTTTAATTAATAGTTTCACTTTGTATCAAGGTGGGCAAGACGAAGTGGCACTTCACCCTAGCCTAAGCAACTTTGGGACTAAACAGTTGAGTTCCTGACATGCATGGCCCACCTGTAGGTAATCGAGTCGTCCACATTGGTGCGGCCCTGGAAGGCGGTGGAGCTCCAACGGCGAGGAACGAAGAGATGGCACGCGCATGAGCACGACATTGATGAGGGGAACTTGTTTACAGCGGTGGATTCGATGAAGATGCCCCAAAGTGGGCTGGCGACAACGGCCCCATGGTGTGGCAGAGGCGCACATCGGCGGCAAGCTCCGGCGATGAAGAGGCTCGAGCGAGGGTGCAGCGAGCTTCAGGGGGTTGGGCGATTGCCATGACGCGGGTGGCGAGGCTGGAAGAGTATTGGGACGACAGGTCACCATGCGCGGTGAAGATTCCGATGGCATAGCTAGCCACCGACGGGATTACGGCTATGGTTGAAATCCATTAGAAATTATCTGTGGTCGAAAACCATCGTGGTTGAAATCCATCGGAATTTGTCTGTGGTCGAAATTCAGTGTGGTCGAAACCTATCGGAAGTTGTATGTGGTCGAAAGTCATCGGAAGTTGTGTCTCACTTGTGTGATGGCTGCAAATCCTCTGAGAAAGCTATAGGTAGCTAGCATTGGCATGCATGACACACGCGGTGGCCAAATTTTGTACGCAGAATTTGTTCATCCATCTACGTTTGTAAGCTGAAGTCGTTTTCGCATGTCGTCCCTAGAATAGATCGACCCATGCATGAAAGATTTTTCTAGCCAAAGGTTCCAACCGAATCATCAATGCATAAAGTCTTCTATGCTCATTTAGGCTCAATAAGTCGGGCTGAATTTTTATTGTAACTAGTTTATTTTAAACTGTAGCTGATGGTAACTTATATTAGCATAATTAAAATTAAAAAATGTAAAAATAGAAAAAATATGTTAGCCCATCACGTATAATGCAAACAAATATGGGGAAAAAGAACCGGCAAAAAAACTCAAAAAAAGCCAAAAGTTCGAAAAAGACGAAATTTATAAATAATAAAAAATAAGTCAGAAGCTTAAGCCGAAATAAGCGGGGCCTAAGCTAATAGCCTAGTACGTACACTACACACAGGTACGGCTGGAGAACTACCAGAAAGATGCACATCAAGCAGGGTTTGCTACGAATTAAAACAGTCAGGTATCGGTTTGTGTATATAAGCAAGGTGCCAGTTAGCATATTCTTTTTTTTTCTTGACAGGGACTACTTATAAAGCTATATTTTTCAAAAAGAAGAACTTACAAAGCTATTTACATTTATATGGATCGTGATACACGTAATGACCTACAGTATATATGGACCATGCATGGAGAGGTTTCAAATTTCATTTTCACTGAAAAGTAAGATCTGGAATTTTGGATTTTGGTGAAATCAACATGCATGCATTCATGCATGCAGAGAAATATATTGTGTATAACAAAGGTCACGGGTTGTTCACCGAACAAATCAATCGCCGTGGTGCATCGATCATATCCATGGCCAGTGCGTCTAGCTAGCTAGCTCCGTCCATCGTCGATCGCCGTCATTGCCAAACCACACGTTCATCACACATGTTTATAGCATGGCCGCAGTGCGTCATTTTCCCATGTTTATTTCTAATTGCGACGGCATGCACCCGGCCGGCGACACCACTCGCTCTCACCGTGCTCCGTCTCTGTCAGGATGTCTCTTTCACTATATAGGAAAAAATATCTTTTATTTTCGGTGTAATTACATCCACCTCTAATACACCACCTAAACAAACTTGAAATACTTCTTTATCGCTTTAGGTATACTCGTATACTAATTATAAGATATTTCAATGTGAACTACACGGAAAAAAATGCAATGATGTCCATAGTTTTAGCGTATTTTGTAAATACCTTCATATACGCACATAAAAAAGAGCATGTCGAAAAAAATACATACCACATCTGAAAATTTGTTCATACCACCTATATGGTCTTAAATTCTCATATACTATACGTACATATCATTCGTTACGCGAGATACTCCCTACGTTGTAAAATACGATATAGGGTGTAATTACACCTGAAAGTAGAAAAAAGGCTATATATATATATATATAACGAATTTAGATCATATAATTTGTTAATTTTATATAAAACCAGCACATACCTATAATCAAACTATCATAAAAAAATGATAAGTACAATTCAAATTTCAGTTCAAACTTGTTGGAACTAATTAAACTCGATGTCAAAAAAGTTTCAAAATATTTCGCACGCGATACATAAAGGATATATATAGTATAATTAATTGAGACTCTATGATGCCTGAACACTATAATCTAAATTAGGTATTTTCTCTATGTATCATGTGCGAAATATTTTGGAATTTTTTGATGAATCTGCAGGGTCCAGCTTGAATATGCTGTTAATTGTGATTTATGGCTGTAAGATGTAAAACTGGCTGGTTTGCCCAAGTGGTTAAGGGGGAAGACTTAAGATCTTTTGCACACTCAAGTGCGTTGGTTCGAACACCACACATCCAGCACTACTTTATTTCTGATTTTTATTTACTTTATCGCTTGACTATGTCCACGTTTTGCAGTTATTTTTATGGGTGTGTATCCAAATTTTCAGCCATCCAATCTGAGTAACAATCGTTGAATTAAAACCCTACAAACTCATCCCCCCAACCTCATCTCTCTCCCCCGCACCTACCCTCCCGCCACCTCCATCATGGCAACCGGCATCAAAGCTAGCCGCCACACCTCCCATGTCCCCTCCCACCGCCATCGTTGCCGCTTCCGCTCCCCTTTCCCTCCTCTCCCGTCGCGCTGCCGACCTCCCCCCACCACCCCCACGACCTTCTTCCTTGTTTCTAGTGGTTCACCAATCACCATCGCTAGATCCACTGTTGGCAAACACCTTCCCCTGGCATACTCTAGGATAAGCTTAAGCAAAACTTACTCATTCAGTTATCATGAATCATCCAACCATTAACTCAAGGAATATGTTTCAAAGTAAAGACCCTTAATATGTTAAAAAAGAGAAATATGGATTAATACTAATAAAACCACAAAACATGGAGTGAACTCCCCTAAATGTGTGCATACAAGAATGTATAATGAAAGCATATACACATATTCAAGTTAGACAATTTGGTGAAGTTCAATCTATATTTTGAATCCGATGAATGCAATAAAATATAATAATGAAATGCCGAATGCATACCTTTTATGATTTTCACTTTTTCATCCAAATAAAACTAAACAATATCATAATCAATGAACAAGTTAGTCTCATAATTAGATTTGTCATTATCACTAAAACCAACTTAATAGAGCTTAAACATATAACCGAAAAACCAACCAGGTTTATTTACATTGCCCATCAACAGTTTTAGCGAAACTGTGACGTCCGCAACTACGAGGTGATTGATCAGCCTAATGACGTCACATTTTTTGTGCTTGTGCAGCAGCTTTGCAAGCTCACAGGTGTGATTCTTCACCATCGTTATCTGGAAGTCCATTGCACATTTGCACCGCCTCTAAATCTTTATGTGCATACCTTCCCAGGATAAGAATCGTCTACATACTTCGCCCCATATGTGTCGGGGTTCGACTTGTACACCCGATATGTGTGGCTTATGTGAATGACATATTTTCAATGGTTTACTATGCAACACTCTTGTTGGGGAAGTGTTGCCATTCCACTAGAGTGTCTTCGC
This sequence comes from Dendrocalamus latiflorus, assembly GCA_017311315.1. Classification (NCBI taxonomy): domain Eukaryota; kingdom Viridiplantae; phylum Streptophyta; class Magnoliopsida; order Poales; family Poaceae; genus Dendrocalamus; species Dendrocalamus latiflorus. The sequence continues at coordinate 1,305,771 of CM029663.1, forward strand.
TGAAAGTCCATTTTGACCCATTTTCGGATGGTGAAACTAGGGAGGCTAACATAACATCATCCAATTTTAAGAAGACGTACTCAACATTCATGCACACAAAAACATCTTCCTGCCAACCTCTCTATCAAATGCACTCTGTACGCACCTCCTGAACTCAGTGAGATGCATCTCCTTCAACCCCAAAGTCTAGATTACAGTCCGTTCACACTTTTGAAGGTCTGTCTCGTACGACAGCCTCCCTGTAGAATATGAACAAATATTTTATATCCAACATTAGGTATCTACCACCAATACAAACGAAATGCACTTATTTCAGACGATGCTAAATACAACTACACATAATATACAAGATAACCATACATATGTACATAACTAAGCTGCCAATTATGCCTATGACCATGTGCTAATAATATAGGTACACACATATATGCATGTATGTAGTGCATAATTCTACAATCTTAAAATTATTTTCTATATTATTTATAACGGCACCAGAGCAATACGTATAATTAATATGTGCATGCATACATATATATTTTCTAATTTGCAAAGGCAGCGATAATAGTACAAATAACAGTGAGTATCTCTTCAGTTATTTACAAAGAATCATCATTATCACTACTAATACAACATTAGCATGGTTAACTACAAAATATCATCCGTACAAACTAAGTACATACATCAGCTAAACATGGTTACCAAGTGCATCCTATACTACCAAACCACTGTTACACTTATAAAACATTAATGACATATTAAGCACATTGCTCGCAGGCGAATGAAACATGCCTCTTCTTGGAGGTCTTCGTTAGATCTACACTAATTCCAACTGCGATTTCTCCTAAATCGTAGCAAAATCACCTCAAAAATTAATTTAAACTATCTCTTATTTTCTCTCTTTCTTCTTTCTCATCTCTCTCCTGCTCAACAGGGAACAAACTCAACTGCGCGGCTTCGGATGAGAGGACAAAGTGGGACACGAGCCATTTTATGCTTGCAGGGAAGCGCTGGCGGCTGGTCACCCACCCACTGAGCTAGGGCAGCTCAGCAGCCCTATGGGCCCATCGGCTCTGCGCCCTATTATCGCCAGCCGCAATGGGCCTGCATACCGCTGTCGCTATCTTCAACTGATTTTTGGTGGCACGACAGAAGACATGTGTCGTCTATCGCCCCTGTCGAACTAGAGAATAGTGCTAGATTTGGAAAAACAGACGTACGACGGTCTGTGAGTCAAATTTGAAGAAAAAAATATATAATCTACACTACCAAATATATGCACAGTTCACAAAACTATCCATCCTCCAAAAAACGATGCGCAAACTATCTCTTGAATAAATTTTAGTCTTACCCAGATCACTTCATAACGTTGGAACTCAAGTTCGAACTGGTTGGTGTAGAAAACAAACGTCCATCAGTACCTCACAAATCAATCATTTACAGGATGCACAAGATAACGTTAGCTGTCAGGCAGCAAAACTACCGGTCTTATACTATTGATAGCGGGCCCTACTCAATTAAGCTTTTTCTAATAAATTTTTACTAAAATGACAAGGTAACAATTATTAGGTTTTTTCTAAAACATTCCATTAAAGAAAAAAAAACCTAATATCTCCACGAAACAATACAATAGAAAAAAAACCCAAGCCAATACTGTTTAGAACAGAGCCTAGACTCGCCAAAATTGAGCTCACAATCAACAGTTCCAACCCCCCGTAATTTCGTCGAACAGGATAGCTTTCACCAATGAAGCAAGAATGACACGGGAGTCGCAACCAAAAGTACAGTGTAATACATAAACTCTGCCACAGATATGGATAATCCCTTGCCGGGTTACACAGCGAAATCTAAGTGGATAGGGATCTACGGAGTAACTAGACACGCAAACGAGCTTACTAGCGTATATGTATTCGACTTCCAAATGATTATAACCGCTGCGACTGTGCTCTACACAAGCATTGTCGCCACCTTTGGATTGGAACATGTTATCTAACTTGACGCTGAAGCCTGTGACATTTGCCTTTTGATAGCTTCCTTGTAAGTCTTGTGCTGATAGGTCAATGTTGTCTCCAGCAAATCCTTGAGAGGGGTCTTTGGGTTCCAACCTACAGAGTCAATCAACATTTGGTCATTAGCCGCTAGCTAAGGTCTCAGGGACAACATAGGCAGAACACATTATTGCATACCAAGCTGCCTGTTGATTATAGTCATGTCAGGAATTCTCTTATCACTATCATCATATCCTTCACCATAGAACTGCTTCGAACTCACATCAATCACGGGTTCATCCAGTGGTGGCTCTCCTGACACATTTGCATAGACCTATACACGAAGACCATGTCAGATTTAAAACAGACAAAAGTAACACAAAATACAGTGGCAGCGTCAATGGCTTACCTCTGTCATCATTTCGGCTAATTCCCTGACAGTGACTTCATTGTTAGGATTCCCAACATTGAAGATATGACCATTGGCTCGAGCAGGATTTTCCTTTGATAGGAAAAAAAAAGGAATTTCAGCTCCAATAATGTGGTAAATACTAATGTACGAACAAGGAATCAAAGATAAATGGAAAAGACATACAATCATCAAAAGAACAGCTTCGATGGCATCCTTAATGTAAAGGAATGTTCTCTGGGACTGGCCACCATCAACAAGCTTCAGGGGCTCTCTGCGGAGGAGATTCTGCAAATCCATTGGTGTACATCTTCTAAGAAGATTGAACATAACGCAACGAAGGTATTAATTCTCAGAAAAGGACAAGTGTATATACGTTACTGAAGCAAGCCAAAACCCTAGGAACACCCTCACTAGGACCATCAACACCAGGAATAAAGTCCATCCTTGGTCCAATCCAATTGAAAGGTCGCACAATTGTGAATTCAAGGCCATTTTCTGCACCTTCAGCTGGTGGAAACTCAAATATGCCCATGGTTACAAAGAGAAGTTAAGACTTAACAGTGCTGCTAATGACAGAAATAGCTCAAAGTTACTTCACTCACCAAAAATAAGCCTCTCAATTAGCTGCTTCGCACATGCATAGGACCATCGCTGTTTCACAATTGGACCAAAAATGCAGGGTGACTCATCTTCTTTCAGCACATAAAATTCAGGTTCCTGTTCGAAAGGTAGAAGGCACAGAAACGTCAGGTAAGAACCAAATATGATCAAAACGAATATGCATACCAGACATGTAACCGTGATAGGCCTATGATAAGGACTGTTATGCCTTGTAGTTTTTTTCCAAGACAATGACTTTGTAAGGTTCTTCACATGCATTTTGTGCACAAAAAAGTTATGGAGAGGTTTAGAGTTAACTCTCTGACTGACTGAGGGAGTTGCTAGTTTTTACTTAAATGCTGAAGCACCCACTGAACTAACTTATCACATAGAAAATGAAATTAGGACAGGACAGGACAGTTGATGGCATGTTTTCTAAATACCACATCCACTTGCAAAGCAACGTGCAGTAACAGGCATAAGCATCACATAGCTTGAACAAATAGCATTGCCAAGCTAGAAAAGGAACAGACCGTATCATCACGCAGCACCCTCGCATACAACTAGCACTAAAAATTACCATAAAATGGTACTGGACAATCTAAACAGATCAATGAATGAGCAACATAAGAAAGACCAGAGATGCGGTCAAACTCTGCTCTTCCTCAGAAGTCAAAACATTTCCATACAAAATCACCCATCACAAGGCAATATCCCAGCGCCAACCAACAACCAAACAAGCTTCAACTAGAAAATTCATTCCCAACCAACACCAAATCTAGCCCAACCTTTATATAAGGACCGTACTACAAGGACAGAATAATTGCAGTCAAACATCTCAATCTAGCAACCTGCACCAGATCCATCCCGCACCAACCTAATCCGTTTGTTTATTCAACCAACCGAAATAGGTAAACGCTACATCAGATACCACATTATCCACAAATTTCACATCAATGACATGCGCATGCAGACACTTAAGAGGGGATGGAGAAAGTATCATCACCTCGCGGAGAGGGTGGTCTTTGGGGAGGAAGCTGCCGATGGTCTTGCCGTAGACCTCGCACGTGGAGAAGTGGATCAGACGCTTGTTGTTCTCCGAGCAGTACTTCACCTGGACAACACGAACACATCTCATATTGAGGCATCTGGCACTAGGAAGCGCCAAAATTAACCCCAGAAAATCCGCGGGGATCTGGGAGAGAAATGGTGGTGTACCACTGGGAGGGCGTCGATGAAGTTGCTGTAGATGGTGTCGAGGGGCCGCGTGTTGTAGTCCGCCGGCGTGCAGATCGCCGCCAGGTTTACCGTCTTCGCAGATCCGAGCAGGCGCAGAGAGGAAAGCAAGCAAAATTCGTCAATTACTTGCGAAATTAAGGGGAACGCGAAGATAAAAAAAAAGGCACAATTGAGTCCGAAAACAACCCAAAAAAACGTCAATAAATTTCGAAAAATCATTAAAAAATTGATGTTAATAATGGAAGCTAAAATCCCCCAAGTTTTTGCAAACCAATCAATCCATCGAGAGAGAGAGAGAGAGAGAGAGAGAATGCGGGGAATAGAGTCGGACCAGATCGGCCATCTTGATGAGCCCCTCGAGCCTGGAGTCGTTCTTGATGTTGAGGCGGTGGAAGGAGATGCGACCGGCGAGGTGTGGCGGCGTGGGGTCGACGAGGTGGCGGATCTTGTCGCAGTAGACGTCGACGGCGAGGACGACGTGGTGCGTCTCGGCCATGAGCTTCTCGCAGAGGTGGGAGCCGATGAAGCCGCCGGCCCCGATCATGCAGATGGTGAGGGGCGCGACGGGGTTGCCGTCCAGATCCACCCTCGCTGCGGTGGCCGCCGGCGACGACGAGGACGACATTCTCCCCTGGTCTCGCGGCGCGGTCGGATCCGAAAATGCACGTGCCGAGTCGGGATTTCGTGCTCCCTCGGGTTGCCAGCCGATGCCATTTAAGGATATGGCCGCAGCCAACGCCGAAATGCCTCCGCTCAGATCGACATCCAGTCGTCGGTTTTTCTTTGGTTTTGATTGCTCAATGCAATTATTTTGATCTGTTTATTGGGCTGTCACTGTTGAGCAGGGCATGGCCCAGCTATTATTTTGGCTGCGGCTTATAATTTTTGTCTACGTATTTTAAAATGTTGGAACACTGATACAGACAAGGCATATGCTTTTAGGCTCGAAAAACTGTTCAAAGAAAATTCAAAGAAGCTGAAGCCGAAGCTACCAAAAAATATAAAAAAAGCAAGACCTGTATCAAGGCTTTTTGAAAAACAATTTCATTTCCGTGCAATAAAAATCCTCACGTTCCAAATGGGCTTCAGCACACCCGATGATGCATCAGTGACGCAAATCCATCTTTGTCATATCCGGTATAGCGATATCTCTCTCTCTAAGAAAGAAAACATATCCAACACCCTGCCGCACGACATCATTAGTGTCTTTGGTCTTTCAGTCATGCAAATCTCGACTTAATAGCAGTGAAATACCAGGCGAGAGCATACCTACCTAAGTTTATCATTAGTGGCGAGAGCAACGCGTCATGGCCCAAGCCACCCCAAACCTCCTCCCAATCAGACAACCAGGTCTTGTCCAAATCCATCTAGAACACTAGAACAGAGGCCCCCTAATTGGTGGTTCGATTTGCTGATGGGGACAACCGTCGTCGCCCATGCACGAGTGTTTAGGACAATTTGGATGGAAAATTTTGGTTTAGGAGTTTGGAATTAGAGAGAGATAGGACGTATACTCCGATCATGTCGCCTCCTTTTCTTGGCGCGTGCTCAGAGACGATGCACAAGTCCTTGTCCTTCTTGTTGTGGAAGTAGAAGCTGTTGCCGTCGGGGCCGGTGAAGCATGGGTCGTCACACGACATGCCGGGGTATAAGTCACCCACTGCATGCAGATTTTTTTTGGCCTAATTCTTCTCAGCTTCTAATTTATGGTTTTTCTCTAAACAAATAAACGGGACAGCTTCTTTGTCGCCGTTTCGAATAGGCTTATCAAGACAGCCTTTTCAAAATAGCTTGTCGATTTATCGGCATTCAGTTCGTTCACATAAACACTCGTACTAAAGTTAAAAGTTATAAATCGCAGTCATAAGCAATTAGCCATAACCAAAAAAAATAATACAGCATTTGTGTACGTGCGAAAACTCCTAGCATGGGAAGGTATTGGAAACTGTATATATTATATCTAGGCGCACAGTTGTACTTATGCATGGCTGCACGTGTATGCATGTGTACTCACGGCAGAAGGTCTTGCAGCTGAGCGAGCTGGGCTGGGCAGCCGGGCTTCTTCTTGTTGGTGTCGGCGCACGACAGCTGCGTGTTGCGGTTGGATGCGGAGCCCGCCCGCCCGGCTGACGACGGCGACGTTGCCGAGCGCCGATGAACCGGGCTGCGCAACGGCGGACGCCGCCAAGCACACCGCGACCACCTCGACCACACAACCACCAAGCTAGCCAAGCTCCGAACACACCAAATCTATCGATTACCGCAACACGCGCGCGCAGCTAGCTGAACAGGGAGCTTAGCTAGCGCGGCCGTCGGCGTACGGGCGGCGACTAGCGCAATGATGTGGCGTCTGGGTTTGAGCGTGGTCGCGGTGTGCTTGGCGGCGTCCGCCGTCGCGCAGCCGATAGCGTTGGTGGTTGTGTGGTCGAGGTAATTGTCGACGCTGTTCTTGAAGGCAATTCAAGCATGCATGCATATGGCTCGATCGATCGGCCGGTCTTCACCTGGGGAGGTGTACGTGTTTGTTACAGATTGAGAGCCGTTGACAGATTGACATTCAGAGGAGGCTTGATTGTTGGCTCAGCAACGGCATGCCTCTTCTTCGTTCATGCACTATAGAGCATGATCATTACAAGGCTTAAGCAACACCGGTCCTAGCTAGTTAATTAACGCTTGCGATGACGGGCTGGCTGGCTAACTCGAGTAATTCTTTGACCACTAGCTTTCCAAACTTGGTGTAATGCTGTGGTACTATTTCGTTTGGTGTTCTTCACTAAAAATAAAAAAGGTTTTGATAAACATCACCCACATGTTTTGTTGCTAAAAATCATCCAAATTTTGGAAAATGGATGTGTGTGCAGTGAAGGAATTTTACACAGGAACTAGTGCAAATTAATTGCACGAAACTTTCCTTGGAAAAGCTATGAAAAAAAATAACCACTTGATCAGTACGTACGTAATGATGATTACTCTGTTAATTACTTACGGCAGTATCTCTAAAAACAGTGTGTTTTGAATTCTTAAGCAATTGCATGATAAATTGAAGAGATGGCTCTCTCTTTTTTTGGCAAAGGCAAGCACATGCATGGCAAAATTAAAAGGCTGAAGTGCCTTTGTTGCTACGAATGGACAAGACCGACTAATAGCTGAACATTCTGTTCTGAACAGATCGAACGGACTACTGTGCTAGCTCTGTTCATACAGATCAATTCCCACGTCACTTTGTTGCCATTTTGCACGACCTGTCCATGCACGCGCGTCTGAAGCAGCTGCCATGTTCCGGCAGATCGATCCATCATGTTTGAGCACCATAAACAAAGTAGAATTAGATCTGCCACTCACCACAGAATAGCTGATGCTTTTGTTGGATCCCCCTCTATGGTGATCGAGCGGTCTATAGCATTCACTAGTTGTTTTACCTGGTTTATTATTGAAACAAAACCGATCTCTGAAAAATCAAAAATCTGAAATTGAGTTGAATTCTCATTTTTGCTTTGCTCTCTTAATTCCTCAACCTATTTCTCACCAATCTCAACATCCAGCTGCACCCAATCCTTGCCATCAACCGAAATGGGGAGAGAGCACTGTCGGCACACTGTATCTGTCCGAAAAACTCCACCGCCTTCCCAATCCTGCCGCCGCTCACGAACTCTCCCGCACCAGTGCTTTTCCCGCCAGCTCCTCGCGGTGGTCGGCCGCCGTACCCTGCCCCAGAGCCGTGGCAAGCCACGCCAACCTGATCGCCGCCGCCGTGGCACCACTTTGCCGCCGCCTAACTCTCCTGATCGCGCCGCCGCACCCCCACGCCGTTTGATCGTGCCACCTCTACCGCGTGGACAAGCTTTCCTTTACACCTCCCCTCTGCCGCCCTGACGCCCCCGACCTACTCCCAAGGCGTGGCGTTGCCGCCGGCCGCCACGCACCATTGCCGCTTTGGATAGCCTCAGGCCGAACCGCCTTCAAATGGCTATTTAAGCGGCCAAGCCTCCTTCCTACCCTAGGCCATCACCCCCGTCACCCGCCCAACGCCCCAAAGCCTCCCCCATCAACCTCCATTGCCGGTAATTCCAAGAAATCCCCAAAACTAAGCCCTAGAGCAATGTCTATCTTCCGGCCATTCATTCTCCAATTCAACTCGTCTATAGCCTCACCGACACCCTAGAAGCACGCCCCAACCGCCACCATAGCCTCCCGAAGCCCCCTCTTCCCCGGCGCCGTGAGCACCCCGCCACCGCATCCACCTCACCGTGGCTAGCCTTGCACGGCTTTTCCCAGCCCAAACCAACCATCCCACTAGCTAACCCAAGTCCCAAGGATGCTCAAACGCCAAAAATCCGGCCCTCAAAACCCTAGAAATCTGCTTTGGCCGTTAAGATCCGTACCGAGCTCACCGGCTCACCGCCGGCGAAGGCCGCCTCCGCCGGCCCGGCCACCGCCAAAAATGGGATCCTCATATCTGCCCGCACCCGTCCATACCTTCCTTCGCCGTCGCAAATCACCCCACCGCCACCGGCAGCCACCGCCGTCCTCCTCTGTTCTCTGCGCGCGCTCGGGCGGAAGGAGGAAGAAGCACAGTCTTCCGACCGAGCTGCCCCGCGAAGTGGTCGAACCGAGCCGCTTCGGTCACGCCGGGTGCGTCCGACCGGGCCAGCCACACTCGACTGGGTCAGACCCGCTCGCCCCGCGCCCGTTCCAACCGGCCGAGCCACCTTGTCTCGGCTGAGCCAAACCAAGTCACCCGCCCGCACCGGTTGCACCTGACCCGAGCCGCTCCTATTCGGTTGAGCTGAGTCAGTTCGCCGAGTCTGATTCGAGCCCAATGAATAGTAACCGAGCCCGATGAACAGTAACCAGCCCGAACCCAAAAATCGATGTTTATACTCCCCGGATTCGTTTCGAGCCTGCCAACCCAAATCCAAGGCCCATTTCCCCATATGACCCTCCTATAAGCCCAAATCTCAATTTATTTGAATTTTATCGGATTTTATTTCTTTATTCCTAGCTCATTCCTTCGGGCACGGAATTGATATTATTTTATTTGATTTGCGCTAGCTTCCGGAGTCGAGGATTCGCAGGACCAGGAGGGAGAAGCTCAAGCCCAGATCCAGCCCGCCGAAGAATTCGAACTCGTTGAAATCATAGACTCGCAAGGCAAGTCGCACATACCTCGATCATATTGAACCTATCATGTCTCTATTTAATTATTTAGCAGTATTTTTATTATGTTATTTTTAAGTCATTATTTTGTGTATAATTATTGTTTAGAATGACATGACTTATTAGTTATGACCTACCACCCGAAAAGGCCCCGTTTAATTTGATGACCATACTCATGTTGACAAAACATAGTAATATTAAATAAAATAGTAATATAAACATGGTAGTTTAGGAATCAACTAAAATCTTTTCACTGATAAGGCTGTTAGTATTTGTCTAGAATTTTGAAAAGATGGATCTAGGGTAAGCAAGGATCACAGAGGTGGATCCGAAGACCTTACCCTAAGGTGGAGGCTTGATTGAGGAATGGTGGCAGTATAGGGTGTACTGAATATGGGTTTGTGTACGGATGATGCCTCAGAGAAAAATATAGGGACTAGACCCTTATGCTGAGTAAAGAACATAGTATCCGCCCAACCACAAGTGTTGATTTTGTCAAACCTGGTTTAATAACTGCTCAAGTTCAATTGAACCTCTGCAACTGGCGGGGAGAGTGCGAGGGTGAATTTGTATGGGAGGTGGTTAACCATACAACAGTAGGACTGCTATGAGTTGGATGAGATCCGTGGGGTCATTCGAGCTTATGGGGAATTAGGACCTACTGGGTGGAGGCTATATAAAGAATTGAGCAGTGAACAACCTTGTTCTCTTAATTCTGTCGCGGGAGTTGAGAGATCTTGTGGGTAAAGCAGGGCAACTCTGCAGAGTCATGAAATAATTGTATTCGAATACGCCGTGCTTCCGGTGAATGAAGCTGTGTTTAATGGGTGAATCCAACAGCAAGGCATAAGTAGGGTTGAGAATGGTTTGAGATGTATTGTTAATCACGCTTGAAAACCCCTTAACCTTAATGAAGTTACTTTTTAAGTTTTTAATTGATCATCAAATAAAACTGCATCTACATAGATAATGAACCTGTTGTCCCTTCACTTGTTATACCATGCATATAGTTAATGTTAAGCTCCGTGTGGCTTGTTGAGTACGGTAGTTGTACTCATACTTGCTTAAAAACATAAACAGAAACTGCTAACTTTGAGGAGCCAGGCGAAGATGAAGAGGTGGTGTACTATGAAATGGAAGAAGCTTGGAATTAGGGTCGTTCTCCGCTCAAGCATGCCTGTGGTGTTTCTTTTTGTGTAATATATCTGAAGGCCGTCGGCCCTACTGTGAAACTTGACTTTAAGCCCTTTTATTGTAATAAAGTCGACTTTTGTATTTGAGCTTGCGTTGGCAATGTTATTCACTCGAATGATGTAACTCGCAACTGAACAATCCTGGGCAGTTGCGAGGGATTCAAAACGCTCTCAGAAATGAGGGTGTTACAATTATGAACTCAAGAGTGTAACTTAATGTGATTAAGTAGCGTTCATGCAAGTATATTGCAACGAATTCACAAAGTTCAACACACACACTTCATTATTCATCAGTCCGACTAACAATGGAACAAGAGATACAACACAATTTCTCAAAACAAATCAATGGTGTACTCGGTATTCATTCAATTGAAAGAGCTCCTTACTAATATGTTTGAATTATTAAGCACCAGCGCTTGAAACTTATTTCTTCCTTGTACGAGGTGCACGCGTACCCTACACGAGACGAGTGATCGATGCTGGTTTATTTCGCGGTGTGCTCGTCTGCATGGACTAGTGCGCGAGCGATCGATTTACGAGGCGAATGCGACGCCGCCGCTGCGGCGGAACCTGGAGACGGCGCAATCCGTCGAGAAGAGACCGGACGAGAGGTACTTGGGTGCACCGCCCATGATGGGCATCTTGGCCCTGACGTCAAGCTTGTTGACGTAATCGAGCCGGTAGGTCTGGCCGAGCACGCCGTCGACGTCCTTGGTGAGGGAGTGGAACTTGAACCCTAGGTCGAGGTGCACGAGGCTGTCGTTCCCGGTCTTGCCGTAGCTGTGGATCCGCGAGTCCTCCTCGGTGATCGGCACGGCGTTGGCCGAAATGCTGAACACGCCTTCGAGCTCCACCATGACGGTGTTGACGGTGTCGGTGCGCGTGACGGACAGGCCGGGCAGGGCCCTGGACACCCACCGCGCGTTCTTGACGGTGTCCACGTCGACGGGCCCGCCGTCGAAGGTGATCTGGATGTGGTCCTCGTCCTCGTCCCACTCGACGGCCTTGCGAGCGCCGATGTAGAGGCGGTGGTCGCCGAAGCTGACGCCGAGGGCCTGCACCCATGTGAAGTCTCGCTTCATGGCGGGGTTGTGGTTACCGATGAAGTGGGCGTTGATGTGGAGGTCGGCGTCGGAGACGATGCAGAAATCCTGGTCCTTCTTGCCGTGGAAGTAGAAGGTGTTGCCGTCACCGCCGGTGAAGCGAGGGTCGCCGCACGAAGTGCCCGGGAAGATATCACACACTGCACGTGGAACCGGCGGTGAAACGTCTATCAAGCAAGTGATATGAACAAAGTCGATCGGCTGTGTGTAACGACGAACGCACTGCAGAATGTCATGCAGTAGCTGCACGCGGCGAGGCACTTGTTGGGGCACTTGGATGGGCAGGTGACCACGCAGGGCGGGCCGCCGTCGTCGGTGCAGGTGACCTCGTACTTGCGCTTGTGGAACTTCTTGAAGGTGACTGTCTCGTACTTGGTGTTGGGCGGTGGCTTGGGCTTTCCTCACCCCGTCACGGACACCCTGGGTCTCAGCGGAGGTAGTGCCCGTGAGGCCGCCGAGGCCACACCGCACGCTAGCGCAAGCGCCACCACCAAGCAGCAGCCTACCAGCTGAGCCATGCCGCCGCGCCTCGCCATTGCCGGCCAGTAAAGCTAGCTTGGCCTCGGCTCTCGATCGATTACCTGTCCCAAGTGTTGTTGCTCGAGCTGCTGTTTGCTTGCGATGGTTTGGTCTGTGTTCGCCGGATTCTTATGGGAGTCGACGGAGGGCTAGCTGTAACTTGATTCGCGGACGACGGAGCGAGCTTAATTGGAGGTCAAGTGGCGTAGGGCGAGACAAAGTGACGATACATATATACCTTTACGTACGTACGTACGTTTGCTGGGATTAAGCTCGCTAGGATCCAGCAGTAGTACACATGTTACCATGCAATGCACACACACATATCTGCTCTCAGTAATACGCATCCTAGAGCCCTTCCTTAGAGGGTGGGTTGACCTACGCCATGCAAAAAAGTTTCAATTTCCAGCTGTAAATTAAGAACGTACCGGCTGAGTTACGCCGGGCGGCGCGCTCTCCGGAGAGATTCAGGCGAAAGTTACATACGTACTGCGTGTTGGTCAACTCAACTTGCCGTCTCTCGCCGGCGTCGAGGCACGCAGGAAATGGTCATCACCGAGGCCAGTTGCCACCTCCGTCACCGGCCGCGACGGGACATGCATGCTGCATTGACTGACTCCCTCTTGTCGATCAGACCATGGCTAGTGCTTGTGCGAACGAATCAAATAACGATAATCTGATACGTCACTTCGAAAAGACTGTCCCATGTGACAACTAATATTGTATCACTAGATAAATACCTATCCTATGGTGACAATGAAATCATGGCATTCAAATTATCAAGAAGAAATTAATCAAATAAATCATTAACTACTAATACAAATGTTTTATAATAAAATAGCGATGCATGATAATTTAAAATAAAATAATATATAATAACTTTGAAAACTAGGTTCAACATAATCGAAAAACATGATTTGCCTTGGCCTTGCTCAGTTAATTGCTCTAGATCTTCAAATCTTACTTCAACTCCTTTGAATGTGTGATCTAACGAGAGAGAAAATAAAATGAAGCACAAAATAAAAATTAAATAAAATTCAAATGAACTCTAAAAACTTTAAAACTAGAACCAAAAGATAGAGCTTAATTATATATGAATTTAGAAAAAAAATAGGTCAATCGGAGTTAGGACGAAGAAGAACGGGTTATTAGAAAATCTAATCTAAAGAAAATACTGGAAATTAGAAAATTCTACTATGTTGTGGACTTGGTGCATGGAATAGCTAGTCTACGGTGGACTCGGCTCAGCTGGCTCATGGGTCTATGGCACTGTGCGGCTAGCAAGTGGGACCTGGCTGTCAGTGACTTGGCTCATGGCGGACCAGGTCTACGGAGAAGTCAAACCGACGACAGATGCAGGTGCATTTTGACATCAGCGGGCATGCAACACAAGGCGTCGCCTCGGGGCTAGATGACCGCGGCACATGAACCGAGGGCAACGGACGGTGATGGTTGTTGGATGGCTAGCCGGCAGCGATGAGGCAGCTGGCCGAGGGGGGTGTGACAGGGTTGACCGGCGGCTGAGCGACAGGTGGCGCTTACCTGCGGATGGATGACGAAGGGATGCACGGTGAGAAGTGGTGGCAGAACAGAACTGCAGAGCGAGGCAGGGCTCACTGGCAACAGCAGAACTGCTTGGGCAATGAGGCTCGAAGTGACACCTCACCGGTCGGCACCGGAAACGACAACTTGGCTTGACGATGCACGAGCTCAGTGGGCAGCGACGACGGCGCTTAGGCATGGAGAGGTAGCGGCGCTCGGCTATGGGGTGCGGCTTTATAGTGTGGACACCAAGGTGACCACGACGTGCACGGCACGGACGCCGTGGCCGTGTCGGACGCAGATGGTGGCAGAGCCTAGCTTGAAGATGTATGAATGACACGTGGCACTACAGGGATCAAATGACTAAGGCAGACAACACCGATGAACGGTGATTTATGGCCCCGATGCTTGACACATGTTAATTGGACGACCGATGGAGAGGGTGGGACGGACGGCTCGAATGTGGGCGGCGGGCAGTTGATGGCTGACACGTGGCATGACGGGAAAGGATGCTGGCTGGGCTGGTGCGTGTTGGGCTTCAGACCAAAAGATTTTAAAAGATTTTCTAAATTTTTGAATTCTAGACAATCAGAAAGTGAATTTAAGCTATAGGAAATAGAAAATAAACCTAAATAAAATATAGAAAATTCCAAGAAATTCCTTGAAGCACAAGGAACCCAAATAAAATACTTCTAGCAAATGTTAAAGTTTAATTTAGTCATGTTAAATTATTTTACTTAATAAAAATTCATTTTAAGCTTGAATTAAATTCAGAAAAATTTAAATGGTGAATTTTCTTTTAAAAGCTTCGAATAAACTCTGAAAAAAGATGTTATAGGTGGGAAGTTGTTGACTTTACCCACGGTTAACATCCTCCTGCATGCATGAAGAAGGTGTCATGTGAGGTGGCATGAGTGCAGCCCACTATGCATGTGGAGGTCCACACGCATAGAGATATGTTATTTCTTCCTAGGCCCATAGTTGTAGTGGTGATGTGCTTTGTGCCAGGCATGCCGGTCTTAAGGAGACCAAAGACCAATGACAAGGCCATAAGCAGTCTTAGGTGGTTGAGGCCAATAACTGGTCTTTTTGTACTAGGTGTCGATCTCCATCCTCGTTTGCTTCTAGATTGAGAATTTGCGTGGCGGCATATTTGTGCACCAAACTATCTACACCAAGAAAGCGTGGAGAGATTCTAGTTCGATAAATCGCATCCACTAGGTACACATGTGATTATCAGGGCATTAGAAGTGGAGAAAGATTCATATGGTCCTAGACGAGAGAATGATGATACAATAGGGCCCAAAACTCCATACTTGAGTGCTATTAGAGCATTGCTATATCTTGCCAATTATATTAGGTCTGATATTACATCTATAGTAAGTTGTTTGGCAATATATAGTTCTAAGCCTACATGGTACAATTGATCCTGCACTCAATTATTCCAAATGTTAAGATATAAAGTAAAGGATTACTCAGATCCTGACTATCTATTTGATCCCCGTAATACCAAATCACATACTAGATATGTGTTTCTAAGTGGAAATATAGCTATCTCGTGGGGATCTACAAAACACTCAACCTTTTGCTACATCAACGAATTATTCAGATATAATAACACTATATGAAACAACTCTTGAGTGCATATGGCTTAGAAGATTGATACATCATATTCAAGATTCTAGTGGTGTAGAGCCGTAGAGGTTGATAAAACTTCCATAGTCCTCGATGAGAATAATACAGCTTGTATTGCACAAATGAAGAGTAACCATGTCAAAATACATATGAAAAATTATATACTCTTGAAACATTTCTATCCTCATGAGCAACAAGAGAATGAGAATATATAAATACAAGAAATCCAATCAAGTAAGAATCTTGCAGATTTACTCACTAAAGCCTTGCCTGGCGCAACATATTTGAGGAACATGTTCGAGGCATTGACATGTTGAGATTTTGAGACTTGTCGTCCTAGAGGAGATATGTGATCTTCATAAAATGCTCATCATTGGGATGAAAGATGACGTACTCCTTTTCCTTAGTTGAGTTTAGTACTATGGATTTTTTTAATTGAAGATTTTTAACGAGACAACATGTGCAATGGCAAGAATACAAGATATATACTCTTTTCTTCTTACATTTTTTCCACATTTTTTTTAAGGAGTTTTAAGGACGCATATATATGGTGGTGGCAAAGTGTTCAAAGGGAGTGTTGTATATTTGGCCCATTCTAAAAGCCTGATATATATGTGTGGACATTTTACATAAACTAGATCTATTCGGAGCATCAGCCCACGTAGGCCTATTAGTTCCGAATTATTATGAAGAGAGGGTACTCCCTCCGTCTTAAGGTGTAGGTAGGAGCTACCTATTGTACACACAACAACAAGATAAATGAAGAGAGATAAAGCTTGGGACTATATCCTGTGTCTCTTTGTTCCCCTTTGTTCCCTCTTTTTTTCTTTGTATTGTTCGTAGAGATAAATACTGTTTTATTTTTTTTTCTCATTTTCGTTTAATCGAATGCATGGTAAAAAGATAATAACTGTTACAATACTACTTCGGCGAAAACTATAAAAACCGAATTGGACAGGTCTAATTTCTTCATAGGCTTTATCCATGTGCTAGGTACCGTGAGACCTCCTCGTCGGCATCCTCCACCGACGTTGAAGAGGGAGCAGTAGCTGTTGTGCACTGACTCCAACGGCAACAAGGAGGGATGCAGAGATGGCACGCCCAGCTACGTCTTCTGAGAATAGAATATAGGGTCTGTTCTTTTCAGGTTCTAAAAGCTGTTTTTCGATTTTTCTACAGTAACTAGCTTTTAAATGAAGTATCTTTTCAAGATAGAGTCTACTAGTTAATTGTAGTACATATTGTATCGATTTCATTTATATTGGCAAAAACCGCACGTGAATTTCTGTTACTCTGTAATATCTCGCACGAATAGTCTAAAAGTCACAAGTCACAACTAAAAGCCGTAAGCTGCAGCTAAAAAGAACAGAATTTTTTGTACGGATAATCCTTTTTTTATTCAAAATTACAGAAATATACCCGTGGGAAATTTTTTTACAAAAATAGGCTCCAGTCGCCTAATGGTTGGGCGACTGGAGCCTTTCGCCCAACCAAGCTGCGACAGTTAATGAATATACCAACCGTTCAGCGATTAATTGCAGTCGCCCCATCGTTGGGCGACTGCAATACAGTCGCCGAACCGTTGGGCGATTGCAATCCAGTCACCGAACAGTTGGGCGACTGGGCGCGATATAAGACCGCTCGGCCGAGCGCCGGCCGTTGCACTGTTTTCTCGTTCAGCCGCGCGAAGAGTAGAAGAAGAAGAGAACAAGAGAAGAAGAGGGAAGAAGAGAAGGGGGAGAGAAGGAGAGGGAGAGGAGGAGAAGAGGAGGGGGGAGAGAAGGAGAGGGAGAGCGCGATTTTCAGGTTTTTTTGTGTTATATTTTTGTTAGTTTTAGAAAAATAGTTTAGAAATTTAGTTTAGAAAATTTAGTTTACAAATTTAGTTTAGAAATTTAGTTTAGAAAATTTAGTTTATAAATTTAGTTTAGAAAATGTAGTTTAGAAATTTAGTTTAGAAATATAGTTTAGAAATTTAGTTTAGAAAATTTAGTTTAGAAATTTAGTTTAGAAAATGAAGTTTAGAAATGTAGTTTACAAATTTTGTGTAGAAAATATATTTTAGAAAATTTAGATTATAAAATTAGTTTAAAAAATATATTTTAGAAATTTATTTCTAAAATTTTGTTTAGAAAATATAATTTAGAAATTAAGTTTAGAAAAATTAGTTTTGAAAATTTAGGTTAAAAATACAGTCTACAAATTTAGTTTAGAAAATATAGTTTAGAAATACAGTTTAGAAATTTAGTTTAGAAAATGTAGTTTAGAAATTTAATTTAGAAAATATAGTTTACAAATTTAGATTAGAAAATATAGTTTAGAAATTTAGTTTAGCAATTTAGTTTAGAAAATGTAGTTTTAAAATTTAGTTTAGAAATTTAGTTTTCAAATTTTGTTTAGAAAATATAGTTTAAAATTTTAGTTTAGAAATTTAATTTAGAAATTTAGTTTAGAAAATATAGTTTAGAAATTTTTTATACCATTTGTAATGCATTATTGTAGAAAATATAGTATTCAAACGTAGATGTAGAAAATTTTTTGTATGTATTATTGTAGAAAATGTAGTGTACAAATTTAGATGTAGAAAATTGAGTGTACAAATTTTGTATAGTATTTTTGATGTATTATTATAGAAAATTTAGTGTAGAAATTTGGATTCACAAAATTTAATGTTGAAATTATTGTACAAATTTTGCAGGTATGACTCGTGCTGGACGTGACTCCGAGTGGCGGTACGCGCTGTTGGACGAGTACGTGGACCGCGTGCATCGCGCTTCCCGTCGTGCGGCACCACCGGGGAGCACGGACGAGCCGCCTGAGCTGGGAGTGGTCCGGACACGCACACCTCGTGTGGCCTGGGGACTCGACCCCCGTTGGACTGCCAGGTTTGCACTACGCCAACGTTTAGCCTGACCGTAAGAACGTTCCGTGCTGATCTTCACTTTGTTTGTAGGTTGTGGGATGCCGGGCTACTCCCTCTTGCCTGTATGGTGGAGGCCACGGAGGAGGATGGAGCCGCCTTGGCCGCGGGCGGGGACGAGGCGGGCGGGGAGCGATCACGATGCTTCCCGTTCGACCGTTCCCTGCTGACGGCTTTGGTGGACCGTTGGCGGCACGAGACACACACTTTCCACCTCCCATTCGGGGAGATGACGCCGACCCTGCAGGATGTGTCTCTGCTCCTTGGCCTTCCGATCGCGGGAGACGCTACCTTCCTACCGGAGGCCCCGGCCGACTGGCGCGCTGACCTGCTCGGCAGATTCGACGGGGTCGTTCCACCGGGCGATCACCACCACATCTTCGACGAGGACAGACCCATGGGCCGACGCTGAGGTGGCTCGCACAGTACCGGGTACGTAGTATTTAGAATTGATCATGTATTGGAAGCTCTTATTTGTTGTATTACGTACTAAGAACAACTTGTTTGCATTCAGGTGGAGCGCATGGATCCGCAGGCAGACGATCACCAGGTCTCGCGCCACTTGAAGGCGTACGTGCTGTGGCTGTTTGGTTGGTTGCTTTTCACCACCAGCCACGGCAACTCGGTGGATGCGCGCCTTATCGCTTATGCGAGGGCGATCGCTGACGGCGAGCCCCCCAGGTCAGCTGGGGATCGGCCACACTTGCCGCGACGTACCGCTCGCTGTGCGATGCGTGCACGAGGACCAGGGCGAACTCGGTCCTCACGGGCTGTCCCCTGCTGCTGCTGCAGTTGTGGTCGTTCGAGCGGTTGAGCATCAGACGACCTGTGCTAGACGACATGGGTCCGTACGGGCCTGAGATGTATCCAGGGGGAGACGTCGACCGGCCGACGATGGGTTCTCTCTGGTGCCGTCGTCGAGTAAGTATTATCACAGTCAACTATTTCTTTCTTATTGATGATCGTCGTACTAAACAACTTGTCTGGCTTGCAGGTACAGTTCGCGCACGTGCAGGTCACGCGGGCGTACCTGCCCTTTGTGGAGCAGTTCGACCGCATCACAGCCGACAACGTGCGCTGGGAGCCATACGCAGATACGACAGTGCAGGCCCGTGCTCCTGGCGGGCTGTCTACACTTTGCTTCCGTGACCGGGCTTTCCGGCTCACCCGCCGGAAGCTCGTGTACCATATCTACGTGGAGGACTACGCACCCCAGCGCGTCATGCGGCAGTTCGGGCTACGACAGGCCCTTCCTGTACCAGTCGGACCATCGCTTCCGCGGAACGTGCACGGGTGAGTGATCGTTTGTGCTAAATATGTACATACTTACTACTGCGTTCGCAAGTATCTCACATTACGTAATGGTTCTATACGCAGGCACAACGCGAAGGGAGTTAAAAGAGGCACGGACTGGTCGACGAAGATGCAGCCCTGGGTCGAGCAGTGGGTGGGTGCGCTCGACGACCGCGTGGATGAGGATCAGCCATACGACAGCAGGGACTACGCGGAGTACCTGCGCTGGTATCAGGAGCGGACACGTACCAGGCTCGTATATGTCGTAGACCCGCCTGCCACATAGGTCGCCGCTCCGACAGACACGTACCCCGCGCACCTCGCACGCGACGCTCACATCGCAGTACGTTACATGTAATTTCAAATATTCCCAAATGGCCATTTTGGTATGTATGCAGTTTACATTTCCCAAATGTCGTTTCGATGATCGACCATTTTATGTCTTTGTGTCCAGGCTGACGTCGGTGCTGCCCTATGGAACGACTCCACCTCACTACTGCAGAGGGTCGCCACTGGTGCGGAGCTGGCCCACGAGGGGGGCGTCAGCTTTGTGCGTCGGGTGGAGGCCGGGTGTAGACGTATTGTTAGCCTGCTGTCCTGCACGAGGCTACCGGCGGTCTCCACGCCCATCGTCCACCAGTGCCACCCCGACCAGCGTGGTACTACTTGGGAGGTAGTACGTGGACACGTCCTACACCACCTCACCCGGAGCAGCCAGGGGGTTCAGCCTGGGCACGGCCTCCTACACCACCGAGCTTCCCGCCTCCTCCGTACATCCCCGGCTTCCACACGCAGGGGGTGCATGCCCCTCCTCCTACCTCGATGGCGCCAGCTACGGGTACGCATCGTCTGATCTCGTTTTTATCCCAAGACGACATGCAACGAACTAACGATATTACTATTGCAGGTACTTACCAGCAGCACGGCGTCTCCCCGGGCCCGAACGATGTGGACCAGTTTTTTGCGGAGTGGCCCGGGCAGTTCTTCGACGCAGCACCGGAGGTTCTCTCTGGCAGTGCCCTCCCCGGTGCACCGAAGGGCACATAGCCAGAGGTGCAGCTGACTCCACCAGCGCAGGGGCGGGATAGACACCCTCTTGCTCGTTTTACTTTTTCGGAGCCTCGTAACCCGTTGCACCGGAGGAGGGCCAAGCGGGGCCGTATGGGAGGACGCGGGCGCGGTGACGGGGCACACCAGGGTGGCGAGTGAGGGATGCTATATTATGTAATGAAAAAATACGCGGCATGTTACTCACACTTATATTATGAAGTTTATTTAAATTCAAACATGTCTATCATCTCTTCTTTTCGCATTCAATCATAAACATACCGGTTCTCCACACACGAATTATCATCGTATGTCACTTAACAGTGTATGTATCGATCGTTCTCCTGTTAATCTTTAATAAAAAATTTCTAAAAATTTTTACGCACCTACAATAAACATAAACTTATATTACGACATTTTTTACCACTTTAAAATTGCAAAAATCACATAATTCGGGGGGGTCATGCAGTCGCCTAATAGGATGGCGACTGCATGCAAGTCGTCTAATGGGTTGGCGACTGCATGCAAGTCGCCGTACGGAAGCGCGACTGGATGCAATCGCTCTAGCGTACGGCGACAGATATTGTGTTGCAGTCTGGTTGGGCGAAAGGCTCCAGTTGCCCAACCATTAGGCGACTGGAGCCTATTTTTGTAAAAAAAATTTTCCGCAGGTATATTTCTGTAATTTCGAATAAAAAAAGATTATCCGTATAACAAAACAAAAAGAACATGCCCATAAATTGCAAAAATATAGGGCCTGTTTGGGAGGGCTCCACCAGCTCCAGATTCACAAAAAACAGATCCGGATCCACTTTTCCAAGCCAAACAGTTCTAGCTCCAGCAGCTTCACCGTGGATCTGCTCCACCAAAACCATGGATCTGGCTCCAGATCCACCAAATCCATGGAGCACCTCAAGGGGTGCTCCACCAAACTCAAGTTGGTGGAGTTGGGGAAAATTACCCACCATGCCACTGATTACACACAAAAAAACGTTTCGTTCTTTTTATTTCCCGTCGCTGCGCCGTCCTCTCCGCTGCGCCTCCCCCGCCTCCGACCGCGTCCGCCTCCCCCCGGGCCGGCGCCGCCTCCCTCGCGTCCGCCTGCCCCCGGGCCCGCACCACCTCCTCCGCCTGCTCCCGGGCCTCCGCCTCCCCCGCCTCCGACCGCGTCCGCCTCCTCCCGGCTTCCGCCTCCCCCCGGGCCGGCGCCGCCTCCCCCGCATCCGCCTGCCCCCGGGCCCGCACCACCTCCTCCGCCTGCTCCCGGGTCTCCGCCTCCCCCGCCTCCAACCGCGTCCGCCTCCTCCCGGCCTCCGCCTCCCCCGCGTCCGCCTCCCCCCGGGCCGGCGCCGCCTCCCCCGCGTCCGCCTCCGCCTCCTCCCGTTCCGGCGCAGCCTCCCCCGCCTCCGCCGTGCGCCTCACCCGCCGGCCGCTGCCGCTCCTGCGCCGGCCGGGGTTTTTTTTTCATTTTGTCCCCTGACGCGTGGGGCCCAGGTGTAAGTGAGATAGAGAGGGAGGTGGAGCTGTACTAAACACTTTGACGAATCTCAGATCCACGATGGAGCTGCTCCACGGCTTTTATATGGATCTGGAGCTGATGGAGCTCTGCCAAACAGGCCCATAGATGAGCTTTGCAGGGCTGGTTGGCCGGGCCAGTCAGCTCATCCTGCCTGCAGCCTGCTGCTGTGTCCACTACGCTCGGTTGTGCTACTTAGGGTTCTTCTTCCACCCCGCCCATGGCCACCACCACGCGCCGCCGCCCGCGGCGGGGCTCCAAGGGCCCCAACTCAGATCTCTCCCGCATCCTCACCGACTGCACCCGCCGAGGCGACGCAGCCGCAGCCATGGCCGCCTTCGACTCCGCCGTCTCCGACCCCGACGCAGCCCCCGCCCCACGCCTCACCGCGCAACAGTACAACCAGCTCCTCCACCTCCTCGCCGCCGCCGACCGCTCCTCGTTCCCCAGCCCCGCCGCCGCCGCCCGCCGCGTCTTCTCCCACATGCTCGAGGCCGCGGTCTCCCCCTCCGAGGCCACCATCACCTCGCTCGCCCGCGTCACCGCCTCCGACCCCGCGGCCGCCGACGAGGCCTTCGAGCTCGTCGCCACCATGAAGGAAAAGTACGGCCTCGCCCCGCGCCTCCGCTCCTACAGCCCCGTGCTCGCCGCGTTCCGGCGCGCCGGGGAGTCTGACAAGGCGTACGCCGTCGAGGCCCACATGGAGGCCTCCGCCGTCTCGCCTGAGGAGCCTGAGCTTGCCGCACTCCTTGATGTCAGTGCCAAGGCCGGGGACGCCGACAAAGTGTATGAGTATATGCACAAGCTGAGGCGTGCTGTGGGTTGCGTGAGCGAGGAGACCGCAGAGGTGTTGCAGGGTTGGTTCCTGAGCGAGAAGGCGGCACTGGCTGGTAAGGCGGAGTGGGATGCCGGTCAGGTGAAAGATGCCATGGTGGCAAACGGTGGCGGGTGCCATCAGCTTGGGTGGCTTGGAAACGGCCCTTGGATGGTGCAGCAGGTGAGAGTTGGGGAGGATGGTGAGTGTGGGGGGTGCGGATGCCGGCTAGCATCTGTGGATATTGACATGGAGGAGACACAGAGGTTTGCTGATTCTGTTGCTGGGTTAGCCCTTGAGAGGGAAACCAAAACAAATTTCAGCCTGTTTCAGGTGTATATCCTCTGTCCCTTCGCTGTCTCTGTAGTTAATTTGATATTTCGTAGATATCTGTAATTTGTAGTTAGTTTACAGGCCAGCGTGATAGTCAGATCACTTATTTGCTTGGTTTAATTCAATCAGTAGCACAGCTTTGCGTGATCACTAAGAACAAAGATGGGAAAATTAGATGGGGAGATATTGTGCCTCGCCGTTTTGTTCAAATAACTACTTATGGTGATATGCTGTGGCCAATAACTATTTGAGTCATCCTTAAGGACCTTGTGGTTGCTTGTCATGCCTGTGCATTAATTGCTTGCAGCTTGCTCAAGCAACTGGTCGTAATAGTTAAAGACAGATCCATTATTTTTAGGGAAAATCTGTTGAGTAGCACTGAAAATACACCGTTTCCGGAAAATACCACTAAAAGAATCGGGTTCCGGATATTACCACCAAAAACTTCAATTTTCTTCGGAATCTAGCATTTTGGACAAAAATGCCCCTCCCCCTCCCCTCCCTCACCTTCTCTCCTTGTGGCGCCACCCCGTCCGCCTCCCCGCCCCCGCCTCGTCCTCGCCGCCGGCCTCCCCGCCTCCTCCCTCCTCACGCCGTCGCCTACCTCCGCCGCCTCCTTGCCCCCGCCTCCCCGCTCCTCTCCCCGCGGCGCCCCGAGCGGCAGCCCCGAGCGGCAGCGTCCTCCTCGCCCCCGCCTCCCCGCTCCTCTCCCCGGCGCCCCGCGCCGTCTGCCCCCTCTTCCCCCACCTCTTCGCCGCCGGCCTCCCCGCCTCCTCCCTCCTCACGCCGCCCCGTCTGCCTCCGCTCCACCGCACACCGGCTGCCTCCGCTCACCAGCGCAGCCGAGCCGCACGCCGGCCACCATCGCCGCGCCTCGGCCCGCAACCGACCGCGCCGCGGTGTGAGGAAGGAGAAGGCGGGGAGGCCGGCGGCGAAGAGGTGGGGGAAGAGGGGGCGGACGGCGCGGGGTGCCGCGGGGAGAGGAGCGGGGAGGCGGGGGCGAGGAGGACGCTGCCGCTCGGGGCGCCGCGGGGAGAGGAGCGGGGAGGCGTGGGCGAGGAGGAGGCGGAGGTAGGCGGCGGCGTGAGGAGGGAGGAGGCGGGGAGGCCGGCGGCGAGGACGAGGCGGGGGCGGGGAGGCGGACGGGGTGGCGCAGGAGGAGAGAAGGTGAGGGAGGGGAGGGGGAGGGGTATTTTTGTCCAGAATGCTAGATTCCGAAGAAAATTGAAGTTTTTGGTGGTAATATCCGGAACCCGATTCTTTTAGTGGTATTTTCCGGAAACGGTGTATTTTCAGTACTACTCAACAGATTTTCCCTTATTTTTAAATTTCTTTATAACTAAAGCATGGCATTCATTCACCTGTCTAGGAACTTATGCTAGCTTAGAGCAAGTTTAATAGTACAGATAGCTGCTACCTCCAATACATTTCCATGTCATCAAAAGATAAGGGCATGTCCAATGGTGATTTATGAGCTAGCTCTAAACATATTATTTCATATTTTAATAGAAGAGAGAGAAAAGCTAGCTCTTGATCAAGAGTTAGTCTCATACACACATTCCAAGATTATATGAGGATGTCATGTGGGACTATTCATGTTATGAGCTACGTGCTAAAAGTTAATATCATTGGAGAAGTTATCTTAGAGCTAGTAACTAGCACATACCATTGTATGAGTTGACTCCCATGCAGTCAACTCATACAATAAGCTGGCTATAAGTTGTCTCCACAAGAGCTCTCAATCATTTAATACATACATAGGTATTGATAATTTAATACATGCATGTGTATAGCAATTAGTTCTATGGGTACATGCATGGATACTGCCTCTTTTCCTGTGCTATAGCCTGACTCTTGCATGGGAGTCGGCTTGGCTCTCTCTCTCCTTTTCTCTCCCCTCCACATAGGACTATGCTGACATGGATTCCCTTATAGCTAGCACAGTCAGCCTTATTAAACTTGCTCTTAAGGAAATAACTAGGGGCCAATCAAATTATGTTTCATATACTATATTCATTTATCTGGTTCCTGTATTTGAAAGAATATCCATTTGTAAATTTTAAAGCATAGTCATTTTGTTACTTACAAGTTGAACAACATGATTTTTCTAGGAGTGGTTGGAAGCACATAAAGAACACAAAGCTATAGTCGATGGTGCAAATATTGCACTTTATCAACAAAATTTTGCAGAGGGTGGTTTCAGTTTGATTCAGGTCTGTGCACCATCTTACCCTGAATTTTGACATGTTGATGTTGCCAATGAAGTAATTTGTACTAATCCATGTTCCATTTGTCATGCTTAATATAGAGCAGCTGGATGCTGTTGTAACAGAGGTGCGAGATAGATATAATGGAAAATGGCCACTTGTCATACTGCACAATAAACGCATCGCTAAGCTTATGGAAAATTCATCTAATAGGCATCTGATTGAAACTTGGAGAGCAAACGGAGCATTGTACACTTCACCAAGTGGGTCAAATGATGACTGGTAATGTTCCTCAGATTCTAGCCTTGGGTGTCCTTGACTCGTTGCACTTCTTGTTTTGTTTGGTACCTTGGTTTCAAATATAAGTTTGATTCTCACCATATTGTGAATTGGAAAGTGTGTCATTTTGTGATTGTGCGTAGATCAACTAATTTGTGCACTTAGATAATGGCGGGGTTCTTTTGGCCTTGCTGCTTTTGGCTTTTTCTACAATAACTAGCTTTCAAACCTTGCGTCTTTTTAAGGCGGGGTCTACAAGTCGATTGTAATATACACTGTACTGACTTTAGCTATACTAGCCAAAATCGCATCCGACTGTCTTTCTCTTTGTACTCTCTCTGTCTCGTGACCAGCCCGAATTCAAAAGCCAAAGGCCATAAGATGCTGCCAAAAAGAACCCACCCAATATGTTGATTGTTCACCCTCTCCCCTTCTGTTATGTTTCATATCTTGGATGTTGCTAAATATATGAGATGCAACTTTTCAGGTATTGGCTATATGCAGCAATTAGATTGAACTGCTTGCTTGTGACTAATGATGAAATGAGAGATCACATATTTGAGCTCCTAGGATCATCCTTTTTCCCTAAGTGGAAGCAACGGCATCAGGTGCGCTCTGCAAAACTGATGTTTTATATAATCCATTCTTTGTGCATAGTTGATTACTTGATTAGTGTAGAACCCTGGCTGTAGAAGTTTAGAATGCGAAATTGAACTGAATCCATGTAAAAGTTCCTAGGTCCTTGATCCTGTTGTAACGCAGCTTCATGTATTTGATCTTGCTATTCCTACTTGATTGTTAATTTACTAGTCTCATTGCAATTGTGCAGGTCAAGTACACTTTTAATAAAGGAATGGCGGTGCTTATGATGCCACCCCCCTATTCTTCGGAGATTCAAGTAAGTAGCCGAGTTTCAGGGTTTTCTAGAGCTTACTATATGCTGTCACCCACTCATGTATCTTCATCATAGGAATCGGAGACGGGATCTTGGCATGTGCCAATGGAGAAGTCTGGTGATGAGAGAGTTAGGATTTGGCTTTGTATTGGTAGGATGGGGTCCTGCGAAGAACGCCATGAAGATCCTATGGCCAACGGAGTTGTGCAGGCTGTATCTCCATCTGAGGCATCTAATGGAGCTGAGCAGAGGCGACCAGAAGATAAGGCCGGGTTGGTTACTGGTAAAAGAAAAGATAGAGGTTGATCACCTACCCAGCAGCTGCATCTATCTGTCAGGTTGCTGCCATTTGTGGGCAACTGAGATATACTGTATTTCTGCAAGGTGCCTGGTTGTGCATTCCTATGGCCAACGGAGTTGTGCATTCCATTTGTGCCATTAGGGATGCAGTGCTGGTGCCATCATCCCTAAATGCCTGTTTGTGGGCAACAAGCAATGCAAACTACACCTGACTTGCGCGCAGTTGTACACCAGGTTGGTTCATATTTTTCGAGAATTTTCAGAGAAATGAACTACATTGGTGCCAAGGATTTGATGTTATCGTCCACGAGCTAATGTTAACACTTAAAAGTTCAACTTGGTTATACCTTTATTTTTTCCCCGGTTAATGAAAAAGGTGAATTGCATTCTGAAGGTACGAGAACCTTTTCAAGTGACCATTGTTGTGTGGTAATTTTCTGAGGCACTCTTTACCAGAATGTTGTACCAGCCGATGTGATTTTACCACGTCATTTGCGGAATGAAATTATTTGTAAGAGGCTATTATTGCAAAAATAGATGCCTGGGGACCAAACCAAAATTGAAAAAAAAGTTGCAATTAGATACGTGAACAGTTCATGCATCGCAAGGTCAAGTACCTAGTTAACTGTATTCTAACAACTTATGCTGACCATGAATTGTAAACCTGCACTACTTGTTGCGGAAAATTACAGCACATAAGTAAATCTTTGGCATCTGTATCTGTTTACTTGCGAAAATTATCCTACCAAATATTTTCATTTTATAAATCCATAAAATAACTACATGGCTCTGGGAGGAAAATTTCCTGCGGTTGCAACATTTCTAAAAAAGACATCCAAATAAAACCTAAAAATTAAATTGAAATATTGACGTATAATGCCTATATTATAGCCGAGGGACTCTCCGGCTGGAGAGGCATGCCACGTCACCGTTTTTTGCAAAAAAGTCCCTATGTTTTGTGAAATCACGTAAAGGTCCTCCGTTATCGCAGAAAGGTCCCTGCTAGGTCCTCGTTTAGTTACGTATAGGTCCTTATAGGTCCTTGGTTTTTTGCGAAAAAGACCTTCGGTCTTCTCGAAATTACGCGTGTGTCTTCAATTTTTTTTAAGAAACTCCTCGTGAATTGCCGTCTCTTTTAGTTTGATCCACACGGTAGCTAGTGCGGCCTGGCGCCGTGCTTATGCAGCTAGTTGAATTGATTCGATGGGCATACGGCCTTCTGCGACGTACTGCGAGAGCCTATGAGCTCAAAGGAAACCATTCGGCCCTACGTTCCAAATAAAACCTAAAAATTGAAATACGGAGCATTTTTCACGTGATGGATAATTGGTAGTTGCACATTAATGATGGTGTGTTCTTATGTATATAAAGCTATAAATAGCTATTCTTCTCGTTTAGTTATTTGTTATCTGCCTCACAGATAGTTGCAGGACAACAATATCATGTAACATGTCAAAATTGATCCAAACAATTATAATGGTTGTGTCGCATTTAGATTAGCACAATACTTGATCCCACATTCTAACAAATTTTTTTGGAAGGACATTCCAACAAAATGGGTAAGATCACATCTCATGGCTCTCATCACAATCCACCCATCACAATCCACCCGTTGGTCAATACAAGGAGCTAGTGGCGGACACAGGAAGGAATAAAATGTAGGTAGAGCGGACTCACAACATGAAACAAACAGTATTGCCCCAAAACAAAACAATCTAT
This sequence comes from Dendrocalamus latiflorus, assembly GCA_017311315.1. Lineage (NCBI taxonomy): Eukaryota > Viridiplantae > Streptophyta > Magnoliopsida > Poales > Poaceae > Dendrocalamus > Dendrocalamus latiflorus. The sequence goes on from CM029663.1 coordinate 1,334,479, forward strand.
GATCAAACTACATTGTAATCTCACTAATAAGAGTATATGACACAAAATAGAAGCAACAACTATAATTCGTATGCAAACATGTGTAGATAATGATAGGACATTAAAAAACACATCACTAATGAAGCTTGTCACAGTTGTAGATGAGCCGTACAAGAAGGAAACTATCAATTGTGAAAGATAGATGGATCAGCAGTGTCATCATTTGAAAAAAATAGCACAAAAATTTAACACAGCCAATGGCCCCTTTCATTTTCAAGGGCTCGAGAATTTTGACAAACACCTAGAGTGCAACATTCAGAGCATAGGGTCAAACTGTAGACTACGAGCTTGCGACAAACTAAACTGCCATTTATGCAAATGTGCGAGTCTGATGAAACCACTGGACATACGCATCTTCTACACTCATATGTCTCATTAAGCAATTACCATTTAGTAGTTCACACCGACGCTACTCCACCGCAGCTCCTATCTCGGCAGCAGCCCCTTCAACGCTGGCGAGGTTCCCTCCTCTGCATCCAGGGCATCCTCAGCCATCTCCTCCCCTTCCAGTTGGCAGCCAACCCAACTCCTCCTCTACGCCACTCACCTTAGCTTCCCCTTTCTTCTACGTTAATCTCCAAATCCTCTCTCTTTACTTTATTTTCTTGCTTTCTGTTCTTGATTACTATTACTACATGAACTATGAATGTTATACTGTGATTTGAGATGCATTGTAATGGTTCTGTCAATTTTGCATTGTGAAGTATGTGATCAGTGGTTAGTTTGTGTTAGTAGTACTGCTCAATTGTTCCAGTCGTTTGTGTATGTGTTAGGTTGGTAGCTTTGTGAGCTATTGTGTGTCAGATAGTTCTTGTTAGTAGTGAGCCGTGCCTATGTTCAATTTTTGATGTTTGGTGTAGTTGTCATTGTTAATTTGTATTTGTGTTGGTTGTGCATGCGCGGATTATCTAGCTGGCGACCGTTCCCCTCCCCTTGCTGTCTCGACTCTCTCCTTGCTTCTAGACTCCCTAGTGTTTCTCGACTCCCTCCTTTCTTCTTTTAGTGGTCACTCGGTAGTTGGGTCATGCGGGAGATTGTCGTTTCTGTGTTTGTGTTATCTTGTGCCGTCGTCGTCTAGTTGGGCTATCGACCGATTTCCCCCCTCTTTCTTTCTCGACTCCCCCAGTGCTTCTCGACTTCCTTGTTCTGTTTCGCGGTCGGTAATTAGTTAGATCATCAGCCGGTAGTTGGGCGTGTTCGTTCGTGTAGTTAGTCGTTCATGCGTTGTTCGTGTAGTTAGTCGTCGCTGTTGTTCGTTCGGTCGTGCGATGTCAATTCGCATGGTCATTCGTTCTGTTTTTTTGTTCGTGTTCATTCATTTAGTTTGTTTGTCGTTTGGCTCGTGTGAAGTAGAGTTCGTTCGGTCGATTCGGCAGTAGTTTTAGGTTTAGTTTTCCACTTATTCCCCGTATCGATTGATCTAGCTTTAGTTAAGCATATTAAGCCTTAGTCTAGTCTCTGTGGAGAACACGGCACTCGCTGCTATTTCAGTGGTAACCCGTGCACTTGTGGATGTGTTATTTTTGCACGATCACAACACATAAACAATCATCCATATCCAGTATCCACAAGCATCCACCAATCACCACAAGCATCACAAAGAAAGCTCACGAGTGATGGCTGTGAGGAGGTTGCGCTCCGTCGCTCCGGCGTCGCCACGCATCACCTTCTTTAGCACCATTGCCATAGCAGGCTGCAGCCCCCTGGCAGCCGGCCATCGCCACATTCCCTTGGCCAGTGGCTGCCGCGCCACGCTCATCGGCCGCACTAGGCTAGTGTTAGGATTTCACTTGAGCCTCGCTATTTTCGTCTCTGGCACTTGAGTGCCCTCCGGTCGGGGGGCTTCACCGATTAAGGCCCTGTTTGGAATGCGGGAATTTTTCCCGATTCCTGCGGGAATTGAACTGTTTCCTGCAAAATTCCTGCAAAATTCCTGTGAAATTCCTCTGTTCCAAACAGGCCCTAAGCGATTACTAATTGCTGCTTCCATTGGGCTAGTGGGTCGGACGGTCAGGAAATGGCTCCTGGGCCACACCACGTCAGTCATGCCTAGTCGCCAGCTCGCCACGATGCCAGGCCATGGTGCCGTGCCCATGCGGACGTGCTGATTTTGGAGGAGGGGGGAGGGGAGGGTTTTGGCCGGCGATGGAGATGCCCGACCTCGCCCCGAAGGGCGGATGCGCTACTGTAAGGAGCGACATTTTTTTTACCTACAACTTCATTTTGATCATTGGTTATTTGCTTGAAGCCTTGAACAATTTAATTTCAATGTAACTTTTAACTGTGCTATGTTTTTGATTGGGGTAAATCCCATTTATATAGCCAACAGTACTTGCAATTTGGGGCAAACACATTGTACAAAAAATGTTAGCATAAAACTACAAGTCTGCAACCAAAATGCTTTGCATTTACCAACGGTCAAAGTGTCCTAATTTTCCCTTGTGCCTAAAGCGGTTGTAGGCACTAGAGCTGTCCAGGTGGGCCGGGCCCAACCGTGCGCCCCGCGGCCCGGTACTGTTGGCCCGATCCAAGCACGGCACGACCCGTTTTCTTAACGGGCCATGCCGGCACTACTCATTGGACCAGGCCGTGCTTGGGCCCACGGCGTGGCACGCCATGCTAGCACGGCCCGATCCAGCTAAATATAGCCTTTTTTGACCGTTGGGGGCTAAAAAATTCGAAAAAATAGCAAAAAAAATCTTAAAAAATCTGAAATTTTTTCTATAAATCGGGGGCATCCGGCCTCTATTTTGCACACCTCAAACCTTATTCTTATCTCTCTATTTAGCTGTGAAAATTTTGGTAGTGTTTGCATAAATTTGGCAAAATTTGTGAGAAATTTGTGCAAAATTCAGAAAATTCAAAAATCTTCAAAGAATTTTCTAAGAGATGCAAGAGATGTAATAGTGCTGTCTTATTTTAATTTTTTGCTATTATTTATTGATTCAATAGTAAGTTAATTGCTCTTTACTATTTCAATTTGCAGTTGATTTAATGGAGAACTACTATTTTCAACTCTCCAAATTCGACCTCTTGACAAAGGATTTGCAATCCTTTCAAGAAAGATATCCATCCGCGGAAGGTCCACATCCACAACAAACTGGAGAGCTAGAAGAAGCGACGGTCCCAATGGCGCAGGGTCCAATCGATCCATCTTCTGTTGGCTCAACAAGTGCATCCATAATCTATAGCACATGTGCAAAAAGAACAAGAGCTAGTACATTAGGAGTCTGGAACGATTTTGACAAAAAGTTCAAGACAGACGATAATGAGAATTCAGTGAGGTATGCTGGTTGTAAAATTTATGGTAATGAATTATCTGCAAAATCTTCAGGTGGGACGGGTCACTTACAACGGCATGCTGCAACCTGCAAAAGAAGGCATGGAATACAAATGTGCCAAATGCAGCTACAATATAACCCCGGCGGCTCGGTACGTACTTGGGAGTACAACCCAAAGGTAGCACGGGAATTTATTTGTAGATTAATTGCTTCTCCAGATTTACCTTTAAATTTTGGTCAGTCCGATGCTTTTCAAAAATATATTAGGACTGCTCATAACCCATGATTTAGTGTTGTATCTAGGCAAACCACATCTAGAGATTAAATTAAATATTATAACAATTGTCGTGAAAAATTGAAAAAAATATTTCATACCTGTACATTCTCTATTGCTTTGATATCACACATATGGAGTGGTAGGATTAGAGAGGATTATATTAGTATTGTTACTCATTATGTTAATGATGACTAGGTAATGGAAAAAAGAATTATAGGATTTAAATTAATTAATGTTCGTATACTGCTGAAAATATTGCAAAATGTATTATTAAAGTTGTAGAAGATTTCGGCCTCACGGATAAAATTTTTCTATAACTTTAGATAATGCAGTTGCAAACACAAAGGCTATGAAAATTCTTACTCCTTTGTTTAATACTTATGCACAATCTTTTTACTGCATCAACGTTATGCTTGTCATGTTATTAATCTTATTGTTAAATCTAGGTTAAAAAGATTAAATGTTTGTATTGATTCTGTCGTAGGGGTGGCCCCATCTAAGCCCAGCAGGCCTGTTAGGAGGTTATAAGAACCAGAGTAACGTGTGTAATGACATAAGTGCCCCTAATGGGGAGGTACGGATGTAAGGGCATAACTGTAAAAGCATACTCCATGTGAATATATATATCAGGATGAGGGGGAGGATGAGGCAGAACACTCCCACCTCTCCACTACCATCTCTCTCTCTGTTTGCTCTGTAACCACAACAGTTGGCGCCGTCCGTGGGGAGGACAAGGACAAGCCCGAAGACCGAAGAAGAAGGATGGCACCGAAAAAAGCTTCATCAGCGGCGGCTAAGGGAAAGAAGGCGGCTGGGTCGGAGCGACGCGTGAATACCAGGGCTTCGGCATCGGTCGTCGAAGGAGCTGGTGGCGGTGTAGGCGTAATGGTCGCGGGCGTCGACGCTCGCACTATAACGACCGACCTTGCCAGCGCCGCTACAACGACATCCAACCCCCTCGCTGGCACTGCAACGGCAGCCCCCGCCACCCTCGCCGACAGCGCGGATCGGGCGGCCGGGGGTAGCCGTAGTGAAGCATCCGACGGATCTGGAGATTTTGAGGCGATGGTCCCTGCACCGACCCGTCCGCTGGGTGTTCCGGCGGCCCCGACAGCACCCGCGGTGGAAAGCGCCCTACTAGCAGCCCTCGACGCGTTCCAACGGGAACTAGGGGACCTTCGTGGAGCTGTCTGGGATATGCAAGAGGCTCGGAGCCAGCAGGCTGCGCCAGTAACCACGCTCGACCCTCGCGAAGCCCCCACGCCTAGCCGCGTGCCGCTGCAGCGCATAGATCCGGAGTCCTCGCTTTCGGCGGGGCTGCAGCAGGCGGCATGGCCCGAAGACTTCAAGTTTCCTAGCGTCATCGACCCGTACAAAGGCGACACGGACCCCCGCGAGTTCGTGCGCGTGTACGAAACCGCGATCGAGGCCGCGGGCGGAGACGACACCACGAAGGCGAAGGGACTCCCCCTCGCGCTGCAAGGAGTGGCGCTCTCTTGGTTCTTTACCATAGAGCCGGGCTCCATCTACGCGTGGGAGCAGCTCCGCGACCGTCTTCACAACAGCTTCCAAGGAAACTATGTCGAGCGAGTCGACGCGGACCAACTCTTCGCTGTGAAGCAAAGACCCTCGGAGAAGCTCCGGGACTACTTCAAGCGCTTCGCCAGGATTCGATGTCAAGTAAGAGACGTTAATGAAACCACCGTCGTTAATGCAGCCATACAGGGCCTTCGTCCGGGCCCGATGGCCGAGTACAACGCGCGGAGGCCAATCAAGACAGTCGCCAAGCTCTTCGACAAAATGGACGAGTACGCGTGGGCGGAGGAGGATGCGCGAAGACGCAGCATTACCGCCCTCGACCTCGCCCATGGGGAGCGCGCCCCGCGCGAAGTAGGGGCGGGTGGTCCCTCCTCGAAGCAGGGCCGCGGCCGAGAGCCCCGGGGAGGCCCTCCCCGAGGCAGCGACACCGGGGTACGGGAAGGCTCCTCAAGGAGCAGGCATAAACCTCGGCGCCGCCAGCGCAGGTCACAGGCGGCCCATCATGTCCTCGACACCGAGAGCGCCCGCCAAGGACCCGACCCCGCCTCACGGAGGGGGGACCGGGGATCGGAAGGCAGACTTGATTGCGGCGGCCAACCCCACGCAGAACAAGAGCTCCTACACTATGGCAAGTGGTGCGAGGTACACGGCTACGGTGATCATTACACAAGGGCATGCACCGCAGTTATGGAGCTGCGGAGGGTGACAGCCGGGTCTCGAGCTCTGCCTCCTCGGCCCCCTGCCGGAGCCCACGTGGAGCACCCAAGGGGTAGCCCCATACAAGCCGCCGCAACGGAGGGCCCGCAGCATCGCACTGTTAGCGTCATCACCGGAGGCTCCTCCTCAAGGACCCCCGGGGAGCAGCCGCAATTATGGATGCCGCCCCGCAACATCACCTTCGACGTGAACGACGCCAGCGGTGTGGAGTACCCTCACCAAGACCCTCTAGTCATCCAGGCCCACATAGCACGCTGTGACGTCAGGCGCATCCTTGTCGACGGGGGAAGCTCCGCGAATATCTTGTTCGCCGAAGCCCTCGATCGTATGGGGATCCCCCGAAGCCGGCTAGAGCAGCCAAGAGCTCCACTTCAAGGCTTCGGGGGTCAACCACTGCAGGCCTTGGGGCACGTGTCCCTTCCGGTCACGTTCCGTCAGGAGGGCAATAAGGGTAACATCCGGACCGAGCATGTCATCTTCGACGTCGTAGATATCCTACATCCCTACAACGCCATACTGGGTCGACCCGCTATCAACTCTTTCGAGGCGATCCCGCACTACGCGTTTTTGTGTGTGAAGCTCCCGGGTCCAGAGGGTGTTATCACCGTCTTCGGCGATCAGGACCTGGCCAGACGTGCCGAGGTCGGCAGCCGCGTTCCGCATCGCCCGGTGCACGCCCTCTCCGGCACGCTCGGCGATGGGCCCTCCGCCCCTGGGTGGACGCCCAAGCCTCGGCCCGAGGGCGGAGTCAAGAAGGTGCCGCTCCAGGCGGAGGGGCAGTTTGTGTCCATCGGCGAGGGGCTCCCACCGGGGGTCGAACGGGATCTGCTCCGAGTGCTTCAGAACAACGTTGACATTTTCGCATGGTCCCCGGAGGACATCAAGGACGTAGACCGAGCAGTAATCGAGCATCGCTTGGCGGTCCGCCCCGACGCCAAGCCGGTCAAGCAAAGGCTTCGGCGTATGTCAATGGATCGGCAGCAGGCGGCCAAGACAGAGGTGGCGAAGCTTCTTCACACCGGGGTCATCCGCGAGGTCCACCATCCAGAGTGGCTCGCTAACCCGGTACTAGTCAAAAAGGCCAGCGAGGCCTGGCGTATGTGCATCGACTTCACGGCACTCAACAAGGCGTGCGCAAAGGACAATTACCCCTTGCCGCGCATCGATCAGCTGGTCGACGCCACCGCGGGGTGAGAACTCATGAGTTTCCTGGACGCTTATTCCGGCTACCACCAGGTGTACATGGCCGAAGACGACGAGGAGAAGACCAGTTTCATCACACCACTTGGGACGTTCTGCTTCGTCAGAATGCCCTTTGGCTTGAAGAACGCAGACGCTACCTTTACCCGTCTCGTCGCTATTGCCCTGGCCGCCCAGCTCGGGAGGAACGTCGAAGCTTACGTCGATGACGTGGTGGTCAAAACCCGGCAGCTTGCTCTGCATGGCCGGGACCTCCAGGAGACCTTCGACAACCTCCGGAAGGCGGGCATCAAGCTCAACCCCGACAAATGTGTCTTCGGGGTGCAGGCGGGCAAACTCCTAGGTTTCCTCGTGTCCGGACGGGGCATCCAGGTGAACCCCGACAAAGTAGACGCCATCCTGGGTATGGAGCTGCCCAAGACAACGAGGGAGGTCCAGAGGCTGGCGGGCCGCATGGCAGCATTAAGCCGCTTCCTATCCAGGGCGGCGGAGCGGGGCCTGCCATTTTTCAAGATACTCCGCGGGTGCGACGGATTTTGTTGGGACGGGGATTGCGCGAAGGCCTTCAACGAGCTCAAGGAGCACCTGGCAAGCCTCCCCACTCTGGTCGCCCCAGCACCAGAGGCTCCCCTCCTGCTCTATCTGGCCGCGTCCACCACCGCGGTCAGCGCCGTCCTCGTCTTAGAGGAAGGCGCCATGCAGCGGCCCGTATACTTTGTCTCTGAAGCCCTCCAAGGCGCCAAGACAAGATACACGGAGCTTGAGAAGCTCGCCTACGCGCTGGTCATGGCCTCCAGGAAACTTCGGCATTACTTTCTGGCCCACCCGATCACAGTGCCTTCCTCATTCCCCCTGGCAGAGATGTTACACAACAAGGAGTCCACAGGGCGCATCGGCAAATGGGCTGCCGAGCTCGCCCCTTCTCCTTGACGTATGCTTCACGAACGGCAATCAAATCCCAAGTCCTAGCGGATTTTCTCGCCGAATGGACCCCGCCGGCCCAACCAGTCCAGACGCACGACGACCCCGTCTGGACGCTTACCATTGACAGAGCTTACGGCGTCGCGGGCGCGGGCGTAGGTGCGGTGATCGTCACGCCCGAAGGACAGCGTTTACTATACTCGGCGCGTCTTGCCTTCCCCGCCACCAACAACACGGCTGAGTACGAGGCGCTGCTCTTTGGCCTGGCGAAGCTCAAGGCAGTCGGCGCGAGACGGGTGCTAGTACGCACCGACTCGCGCTTGGTGGCTGGTCATGTGGATAAGTCATATCAAGCCAAGGACCCCGAGTTGGCCAAGTACCTCGCGGCTGTGAGAGCGAGGGAAAGGCACTTTTTGGGCGTCACCGTCAAGGCCATCCCCCGCGCGGAGAACGAGCAGGCCGACGCCCTCGCTAAGGCGGCCAGCCAGCAACTGCCCCCCTGATGGGGCGTTTTATGAGATATTAGTGCAGGCGGCCATCGCGCAGGACAACCGGGACGCGGCACTCGTCCACCACATTGACCGGCCGGGTGATTGGCGAGAGCCCATCTTCAATTTCTTGCAAGGCATCGCCGAGCCGGAGGACCCCGCCGAGCTTCGGCGCTTGCAGCACCGCGCAAAATCCTTCCAGGTGTTCGAAGGGATACTCTACAAGAGAGGGGTTTGCGCACCGCTCCTGCGTTGCCTCTCGACTGAGGGGGGAAAGGAGCTCCTTGCGGAGATCCACGCGGGCGCGTGCGGATCCCACCTGGCGCCGAGGTCATTAGTTGGCAAGGCGTTCAGGCAAGGCTTCTACTGGCCAACTGCCATCACCGACGCCCAGGACCTTGTCTGTTGGTGCCAAGGGTGCCAGTGGATGGCGCGCATCATCCGCAGGCCCCCGACGAGCCTCAACCCTATTCCTCCGGTGTGGCCACTGGCACGCTGGGGCGTCGACATAGTAGGACTGCTTGCCCGAGCTCCAGGGGACCTCCGGTTCGTGGTGGTCGCGCTGGAGTATTTCTCCAGATGGCCGGAAGCGGTCGCCCTGGCTAAAGTAACTTCTGCGGCCATACAGCGCTTCCTCTGGCAAAACATCATATGTCGCTTCGGCGTGCCCCGGGAGCTCACGGTTGACAATGGCCTGCAGTTCGACGCCACCCTATTCAAAGACTATTGTGACAGCATGGGCATCACCCTCCGATTCGCCTCGGTAGGGCATCCCCAGTCCAACGGGGCGGTCGAACGGGCGAATGGCGCCATCTCCGCTGCCATCAAAAAGCGCCTGGTCGGGTTGCCGAAGGGCAAGTGGCCAAGCGAGCTTCACAGCGTTTTTTGGTCGCTTCGCACAACGGTAACGCGCCCGACAGGATTCACGCCGTTCAAGCTCCTTTTCGGCGATGAAGCAGTGACGCCCGAGGAAATCAAGGCCGGCTCGCGGAGGGTCCTCGTCCAAGCACCCGAAGAGGAGCGCCGTGTGTCCTTGGACCTCCTCGACGGGCTACAGGCAGATGCAGCCCACCATGTCGAGAAGTATGCGCGGCAGACAATGCGTACTCGGGACCGCTCTATATGCCCGCGGGGATTCAAGCCTGGGGATCTCGTTCTCAGAGTGGCGCTTCAGGCGGAGACCGCTGGCAAGCTGGAGTCCAAGTGGGAAGCCCCATACATTGTGATGGAGGCATTGCCGAAGGGGGCGTACCGCCTCGCCACGCTCGAAGGACAAACCCTCCGGCACATATGGAATGCGGACAGGTTGCGGCGATACTACGCCTAGAAGTAGGACAACAAGCGTAGAGCCACCAGCCCTTTGTTATACGATGCTCGCCCGCGCAAATGGGAGTTCAATAAAGGTTGCTGTTCCCGGAGCATTCCCTGTCCGCGCTGAGCAGAACAAAGCCCACGGACTCTAAATAAGACGTAGCGTTGAGGTCTGCCTCCGCACGCGCGAGTCTCCGGACTATAAAGGAAGTCGTAGCGTCGAGGTTTGCCTCCGCACGCACTAGTCCACAGACTCTAAATAAGACGTAGCGTGGAGGTCTGCCTCCGCACGCGCGAGTCTCCGGACTATAAAGGAAGTCGTAGCGTCGAGGTCCGCCTCCGCACGCACTAGTCCACGGACTTTAAATAAGATGTAGCGTCGAGGTCTGCCTCCGCACGCGCGAGTCTCCAGACTATAAAGGAAGTCGTAGCGTCGAGGTCCGCCTCCGCACGCACTAGTCCACGGACTCTAAATAAGACGTAGCGTTGAGGTCTGCCTCCGCACGCGCGAGTCTCCGGACTATAAAGGAAGACGTAGCGTCGAGGTCCGCCTCCGCACGCACCAGTCTACGGATTTTAAATAAGACGTAGCGTCGAGGTCCGCCTCCGCACGCACCAGTCTACGGACTTTAAATAAGACGCAACGGGGGGACGCCCTCACGCGCACCAGTCTACGGACTCTAAATAAGACGTAGCGTCGAGGTCCGCCTCCGCACGCACCAGTCTACGGACTCTAAATAAGACGTAGCGTCGAGGTCCGCCTCCGCACGCGCGAGTCTCCGGACTATAAAGCAAGTCGTAGCGTCGAGGTTTGCCTCCGCACGCGCCAGTCCACGGACTTTAAATAAGACGTAGCGTCGAGGTCCGCCTCCGCACGCGCGAGTCTCCGGACTATAAAGCAAGTCGTAGCGTCGAGGTCCGCCTCCGCACGCGCGAGTCTCCGGACTATAAAGAAAAGCGTAGCGTCGAGGTTCGCCTCCACACGCGCCAGTCCACGGACTCTAAATAAGACGCGGATGTTCTCCCTGTGCACTCTGCGGAGTCTAAACAAGACGTGAACTCCGCGCATGCCAGGGACCTCGTCCCTGTGCATACTCTGCGGAGTATAAATAAGACGCGAGTGTCCTCCCTGCGCGCTCTGCGGAATATAAACAAGATACGGAGGTCTTCCCTTCGCGTTCGGCGGCAGGTAACACCAAGAAAGGTACTACTTGGTTTCGTTATAAAAGCAAAGGGGCTACATGGTTACAAGCATACGAACCAGTACATCATCCCCTCGCCCTACCCGACCAACCGCTCAGCCTTGGCGCGGTGCGGACGAACCCGTGCCATCGTCGCCGTGACGCTGAAGGACTCCTTCGAGCCAGTGGAGGAGGTCCCCCTCCCCATGCAGCGTCTGCTGCACGACGACCCTCGCTGCATCTTCCCCGAAGCGGCCCCAGATCCGATGATGGAAGTTTTGCAGGCTAGGCCCGATGGAGCGAATGGCGTCCGACATAACTTCTGGACGGCCGGGAGGATCCAGTTGAGGATTCGCCAGCTCATGGGTATGTCTGCACCCACGAGTGTGAAGCAGGGCCAGGGCGAAGCACGCACCAAGATAGCCGCAGTGCTCGCCAAATGTTCTGGCGCCACGAAGAGCAACCCCTGCCCCCTCCTCGATCAACCCGAGCGTCTCCGACAGGGCCTCCGACCCGTGCGTAGGGTCCGGCACTCTGACGCACAGATCTCGGAGGGCCTCGTTCAGAGACTCCATGGCCCGCCACACCGACATGAATGCATTTTCCAAGACGAGACTATTCCCTGCAGCAGACTCCGCCAGCTGGGCATTCTCCCCTTCTAGGGCGGCGATCTGCTGCAGAAAGGCGGCGCGCTCCTCAGCCGCGGCGCACTTGGCTTCCGTGGCCTCGATTTGTGTGGCCGCCATGGCGCCCCCAGCGCGCGAAGTTCTTCATCCTTCGCTGCGAGAGCATTGTTTGCTTCACGAAGGCTGGCTTCCAGAGCCCTCCGCTCCCAAACGCGGGCCTCGTCAAAGGACCGGCTAAGGGCAAGCGTCTGGCAAAAACAACAAGTCGGCAGGCGCCCAGCAGTACCTTGCAAGCTGAAGCGCACATGTTTACCCTCATCTCGGAGGCCTGCAGCGCGAGCGCTAGGAGATCCCCCTCGCATGACGACAGCATCTCTTGGTCAAGGCCGTTGTCGGCACGCTCTGCGGCTGCAGCGAGGACGCGAAGTATCTCCAGGCGAGGGAGGAAGTCCGAGCGAGCGAGCCCCGGCCCCAACGCGCCAGGATTTACCGAGGCCGCGGCCACGTCAACAGCAACGGACATCTGCGGGGCACCCTGCACAACTCTTTGGACTTCGCGCATACCTCCGCTGCTCGATCCTTCGCCATGTCCGGGAGACCTCGTCTCGCCTGATGTTGGCAGAATGAGCGAGCAGATCGGAGAGAGTTTCGCGAAGTCACGAGAGGAAAGGGATTCACGCCTACCCCCTGCGCCTCTCGTCGCGGTAGGAAGTGGCGCCGTTCCGACGGCCAAGTGGGAGGCGGGCGTCTCGGTGGTCGGCGAGGAGGTCTTCTCGGCCGCGCCAGACGCCGTAATCCCGCGACAAGGCCCCGCAACAGCGTATCGACCCCTCGCTGGTGGCGGGGACTGCGTCCGAGGGCGTTTCGCCGGCGGCGGCACAAGCGATTCTTCCGGGGCAACACCAGCTACGGTTCCTGTCGCCCCCACGGTTTCCTCTGTAGGGGCGCGCCCTCGCCGGCCGCTGCGGTTGATAGCGCACCATCAATCGTGGTTTTTTCGCCGGGAACGGTGCTCCCCCCGGGTTGGCGAGTTCCAGCTCACCGATGGCCGCAAGCACGGGTTTGTTGGCGTCGACGGAGGGTGACGGGGGATTCGAGGCGGCGCGTTCCTCCGAAGCAGTGTGGCCGGGCCCACCGCCGGTTGCATGCCCTGTCTCAGCTGTGCTAGTCGCCGAGGGGCCTGCGGGGTCGCATACGGCAGACGGGGAACGGGCCCGGCGTCGCGAGGATAACACCCTCGCAGGGCTATCACCGTCCTGAGTGACCGGAGTCCCAGCGGGAAGCTCCTCCGGCACCAAGCGTTCGGGCACAGTAATGCCTAGAGCCTCGCATGTGCGGTTTACCCGCCCTTGCTTAGCTGCCTTGACTGCGGCCTCGCGAGCCTGGTGCTCCTTAAGTGTGTACGGGCCGAGGAGCGCCGTAACCGCGCGCTCTGCATCTTTTAGCCGAGCCACTGCGCATGAGATCACGTCAGCCAGGCGGAGACCAAACAGATACAATGGCGCGCGTAAAACGTGCTGGGCGACTTACAAGGAGCGGAGGGCGGAAGCAGGCGAGATACGGATGGGCTGAACCCATCCTCGCGGGGGCCGTTCTGTCCAACATACTTCCCCCGGGAGGAGAGGGGCGCCGCCCCATATATTGTGAACTCCTCGGCTAGGTCGCGCAGGCTCATTCGACGGGCGACACCGACAAGACTCTGTAGCTTTCGCGTGTCGTCAGCCTCTGCCTTCAGACTCGGCGTGCTGTTAAATGAGATTGGCCCACCTCGGCATTGCATTCCGCTCTTGTCGGTCACGGTGTAGTAGAACCACTGCCGAGTCCAGCCGGACTCCCATTGCCTCGGCGAGGCTGGCACGGGGAACAACGTCGCGCACGACGCCCGGAGCACGAAGTCCACACTGCCGAAGTTGGACACCGCCCCGTCAACTTTTCGGGGTCGACAGCGTGCGTCGTGCAGTGTGGCGAATAAGCTCGCGCTGGGACGCCCCCCTCTGTCCGCATCGCCCACGTGAAGACAGCTTGGCGGAGTATTGTGTGGGGCGTCAGTTGGGCTAGCTCCAACTTGTAGGCCCGCAGGACTTCGCCCACGAACAACATGGAGGGCATTCGAAGGCCGGCGTCGAAGAACGCGACAAAAACAATCGCCTCCATTGCCCGGGGCTTCGGCTCCATCTCGTCCCGACGGGGTAGGCGAGCCCCATCGCGATCCACGATCTTCCTCTCATCCACGAGTCGCTGCAGCGTCCCTTCGGTCACACAGCTCTTCCCCAGCACACGGGAACAGCTGCCTCCCGAGTGCTCCATGGCGTCCCACCACTTGTTGGCGCGCGAGCTCCCCCGCGGCACCAGCTCGTACTCCCTGGAAGGATGGGACACCTCGCCCTAGCTAGGCAAGGAACCGCTGCGGGGATGGTAGGTGGAGGCGTCATGGCTAGCCATCGCTCTTCGCGACCAGGGAGAAAGAAGCAGGGAAAAGAGCAACTGGCGTTACAATTAGCACGGGCGGAAGCAAAGCGGCAAATCAAAAACAGACAAAAAGCAAGCAAGGGTGCCTCCACCTCAACACTGGCACCTTATAAAGGCCACTCGCCTCTCATGTGGCTCGAAGCGCAGACAGATCAAACGCGCAGCGATTCGGCTGCCCACGTTTTGGAAAGAAGAACCACCGGGGCTTGTAGGGCCGTGCCCGGTAGGTGACCAAGCAGCGCACAACGCCTCCACGCCTTCAACACGCGTCCAACTTCCCTGGGGAAGAGGCGAACGGCCGTGGTCACGCAACCGCTCACATCCCACAACGCACCAGTCGTGAGTCGCCGCGTGTCCCACCCGCAGAATGGCAGACGACACGACGCGACAGCCTGACTTCTGCCAGGCCAGGCGTCGGCGTGATTCCAGCCGCCATTAAAAGCGCACTACCAGACTGCAAGGTCACAACAGCTCCAACGCGCAACAATATCGGCGCCAAGCTCCAATTTTAGCGCGGGGACGGAGCGCGCGCGCGTCTACTTTGACTAGGCGCCAGCCTCCGCTGCCACCCGTTCGAAGGGTAGGGAACGGAGCGCGCGCGCCTCGACTTCGACTAGGCGCCGGCCTCCGCTGCCACCCGTTCGAAGGGTAGGGGACGGAGCGCGCACGCCTCGGCTTCGACTAGGCGCCTGCCTCCGCTGCCACCCGTTCGACGGGTAGGGGACGGAGCGCGCGCGCGTCTACTTCGACTAGGCGCCAGCCTCCCCTGCCACCCGTGCGAAGGGTAGGGGACGGAGCGCGCGCGCCTTGGCTTCGACTAGGCGCCAGCCTCCGCTGCCACCCGTTCGAAGGGTAGGGGACGGAGCGCGCGCGTCTACTTCGACTAGGCGCCAGCCTCCGCTGCCACACGTGCGAAGGGTAGGGGACGGAGCGCGCGCGCCTTGGCTTCGACTAGGCGCCAGCCTCCGCTGCCACCCGTTCGAAGGGTAGGGGACGGAGCGCGCGCGTCTACTTCGACTAGGCGCCAGCCTCCGCTACCACCCGTGCGAAGGGTAGGGGACGGAGCGCGCGCGCCTTGGCTTCGACTAGGCGCCAGCCTCTGCTGCCACCCGTTCGAAGGGTAGGGGACGGAGCGCGCGTCTACTTCGACTAGCCGCCAGCCTCCGCTGCCACCCGTGCGAAGGGTAGGGGACGGAGCGCGCGCGTGTCTGCTTCAACAAGGCACCTTCCATCCCAGACCTCGGGCTCCCCAACCACAAGCTCGGAGGAATTCACAGGCCGCAGGGGACGGAGGGGGCCAAAGGACTCGGCGACATGGCTTCGGCCCTGTGAAGCCCTTCACCATGAGAGGCTCCTGTCGTAGGGGTGGCCCCCACCTAAGCCCAGCAGGCCTGTTAGGAGGTTATAAGAACCAGAGTAACGTGTGTAATGACATAAGTGCCCCTAATGGGGAGGTACAGATGTAAGGGCATAACTGTAAAAGCATACTCCATGTGAATATATATATCAGGATGAGGGGGAGGATGAGGCAGAACACTCCCACCTCTCCACTACCATCTCTCTCTCTCTCTGTTTGGTCTGTAACCACAACAGATTCTTTTAGAGATGCAATTTCATATATTAATTGATCTAACTAACGAATAGCCGCATATAAGAGCTTTTGCGTAGCAATGAACGTTCGTCCTAGAAAATTTGGCTTAGACATGCCTGTTAGATAAAACTCTACTTACCTTATGGTTAAACATATATTGCCATATAAGAGCACCTTATCTGTTTTCGTTCACACCCAAGGTCATCAATCTCGTAGCTCCTCCAGTAGAACCCCTAAGTTAGAGACCCTGAACTTACCGAGGACGATTGGGTTATTAGTGAAAAAAATATTTTCCTTTTTAGAACTTTTTTATAAAGCTACACTTTGTCTTTCTGGAGTAGACTATTCAACCTCTCATCTAATTGTTCATAACATTCTTAAAATTGCCACTTACCTAAAGGTTTTTGAAAATGATCCTATACTACGGGATGTTGTAGTTGCTATGAAAACTAAAATTTTAAAATATTGGAGGGAAATTCCTATTTTATATGCATTCACCTTTATTTTGGATCCTAGGGCTAAACTCCAAGGATTTATAAATGTATTACAACTTCTAAGTGATGCTACCGGTTTAGACTATTGTATATACTATAGAGTAGTTAAGGATAAATTATATGAGGTATATGAGAAATATGAAAATAAGTTTGGGTCCGTATGTTTGGAAAGACTCCCGGTCGCCCCTAGCACCTCTAGGGGACTATGCAATGGGGCAAGATTTTTGGTTCTTCATCTAGAGATTCTCGTGCAGGTGCAGGTACACATCAGTCAGGAGGAGGAAGGTGACAAAGCACTGGAGACCTATTTGAACATTCTCTCATGGTGGCAAACCTAGAAAGTAACATATTCCATATTAGCGTGGGATGTGTTGACTGTTCTTGCCTCTACAGTCTCCTCAGAATCAGCCTTCAGTCTATCTGGAAGAATAATCGAGGAGCGACGAATAAGTCTCTCGAACGAGATAGTCAAAATCCTTCTGACCGTGAAAGACCGGGAACAAACTGAATTAAGACTTTAACATATACTACAGATAATAGAGATTTAGAAGAATCTTTTGAGAATTTATATGTAGATAGCAATGAATAGAATTTTCAATATTTTTCTTCACATGTAATCACTAATGAGCTTTATAGGCTGTACTCTTTTTTCTTTACCAAGATTTTGTCAAGTTGAGTTGTTACTTGATAAAGTTTTTAATGAGGCAACCATCCCATGTAATTTAACAAGTTAATAAAACTCATTATATCATTGAAAATAATTATTTTGATGATTAACAATGTCTACAATTTTTTATAATTTTTTTCTTAATTTTCTATATTTTTTATCCTTTTCCCGGCTTAACGAGCTGCCCGTGCTGGCACGGCCCGTTAAATCGTAACCGTGCCTGGATGTGCCTGGGCTCATAGCGTAGCCCACAGGCCGACACGGTACGATCCGTTTATTTAGCAGGCCTTAACGAACTGTGCTGTCATCATATCCGTACCGTACCGTATCGGGTTCGTCACGGCCCATTGGACACCACTAAGTAGGCACCACAGGAGGCCGGAGGCGTAGCGTAAATACTAACTCCACCCGCAACCCGACCAAAGTCTGAACCCGCTTTTGCCTTTCGGCCGATTGCCCCTGCCCCATCTGCCGCCACACGCGCTCCCACCCCTCGCCGCCGGCGACCTCAAATTCTAGGGTTTTGCTCCCACCTCTCCCCGCCCACCAATTCGCTAAATCCGCGAAGGTTTCCATCCCAATTAGACACCTAGTGGCCAATTTCGAGCGCTGCCCTGTCGAATTGGCCGCCTCGATAGGTGGAATTTCCAGGCCTTGATGTAGCTTGGGGGGAACGAGCCGACGCCGTGAGCCGGCCACCATGGCGGGAAGCTCGAGACCCGACCTCGCCGAGAGCTTCCGCGAGGGCTCGCAGCTCTCCGCCGCGGGCACGCCGAGGGCACTGACGGAGCCGCCGTCGCTGGCGCAGTACCTCTCGCTGGAGCCTTTCCCCGTCGGCGACCACAAGCAATCGCGCACTACGGAGCTGCGGCGCGTGCTCGGCGTCACCGTGGAGGCAGAGCAGTCGTTCGGGCTGGTGCAGACCAAGCCGCTCCCGTCCATTGCCTCCGAGGAGCTCAAACGGATCCGTGGAGGCGTTGTAGAGTCGTGGACCAGAGCGAAGTACGTACTGCTCCTGTGCATTCCTATCTGTTCTCCGCATTGCTCAGTAGCTTACTTATGAGCGTTGCAATGAGGTGCAGGGAGAGAGGCAAGTCGTTGCAGGAATCTATTCAGAAGCTGGATAAATACCGGAACGTTGTCACACGGAGGCGGCAAAGGAGTGAGGGCGCGACCGAGAGGTCATCAGGGGGTGGCTCGGGTTCTCTGAGGATGGGGGCTCAGAACAGTGGGGAGAATCCCGGGCAGAGGCTGGAGGAGAGGGCTAAGAGTGCAACCACAAGCAAGCGTGCCCGTTCGTCGCTAACAGCAGATGCTCGGGTTTGTACTTCTGCTAATTTACTGTTGCTTTCGGTGATTCCATTTTGCTTGTATGTCACTGTCTTCATTGCTGTAATTAGTTGAGTTGGTACTATGGGATCAGGGCACTAGAATTAGAGGTTGCATTGTCACTCCAATCAAATGAATTGGTGTGAACTGGTAATTGGGCATCTCAGTGTGTGTGAACAAATCACATGCAGCAACAGGTCGTGGAAGTGATCTGTTCTTGAATGACCAATCTTGCTAAACTTTTGTGTGTGCACCTGGGCCTAACTAACTATTGGTGGTGGCATGATGCTTATCAAATTTCATGAAGGAAAAGCATTGTGCAAACAGAAATGCCTGGTTGATTCATCTTGAATGAATCTGTTTCCCCCTTTGCTAGAGATGTGTCAAGACTCAAGAGTGAGCAGAGCTATCCTTCCGCACTTTCCTTTTGTTGTCCAGTGCTAAATAAAATATATGACTCTGTAATTTGTTGTCGCCTGTTCAATTGCTAGACATGACATCACATTTTTAGATTTTCTGTCTTTTGGATATTATATTTCGTACTTGTTATGCCTTTACTCGCTACCACCTGTCCTTTTATTTTACTCTTGGGCTGTATATTTCAGTTGGAAGGACATGGTAGTGTTCCTACAAGGCAAGGTCCTTTGGCGGATACTGAGAAAAATTCCCCTTTGGAGAAGGAAAAAAGTTCTGTGAGAAATGTCAATGCCACATCAGGGTTTTCTGAAGACAAATTACGGGGCCTATCTCCTGGCGGTGAAGGATGGGAGAAAAAACTGAAACGTAAGCGCTCTGTTGGAACTATGCTCAACAGAGGCAACGATGTAGACCGAGATGTTAAACCATTAGTTCAGCATAGATCAAACAATGAAGTGCGCGCACGATCTAATGACGGTCTTCCATTTAGGTAATTTTTGTACATTATCACCAAATTTGTTATCCGAAGTTACACATAGTTTTCCCACATACTTGATCTTTAAATGAAACATATTTGAGATGTGAATATTAGGTTTAGTATACCATGGCTTTATAGGTCCAACCTCATATGGTGGTCCTATGTGCATGACCATGGTGAGTCATCTGAGCATTGAGGGGCACCCATCCTTGAATCGTTGTTTGACAGACATGGAGCTTCTGCTGGAGCATTAGGAGGTAGCAAGATTGATGGAGGTTCTCAACAGAGCAATGCAGGCTCCCGGTATCTACCGAAGACAGACATGGATTCCACCTCTCTTCCAACTGAAAGAAGAGAGCGTCATGCTGGGCTAGACAAAGAACGAGTTTTGGCGAAAGGAAACAAGTAAGCATAATATTGGTGGCATTATTTTAGTACTACATGTTATCACACAAGCACACTGATTTGAATTTTGGGAACGTGTTTGTGCTGCTGGTTACTTTGATATTATGCACACGCATATTTAGTTGAATATTTTTTTTCTATAGTTCATGATATAAGTCGTCTTGGTTGTTTCTGCAATGTGTGAGTAGTGATGTACTGCATCATTCTTCTGATGTTTTGCCTCCATCATGTATCCAGGGCACATACTTCTGAGGATATGCAACCCGGAACCTTAAGTCCTGTGACCAAGGGTAAAGCATGCAGAGCACCAAGAACCAGTTCACTTGTTGTCATGAATTCATCATCTGCTTTCCAACGCTCATCTGGAGGAATTGATGAATGGGAAGAAGTGCCATGCACAAATAAAGCTTCACCTTTGGGAGGCATCACAAATCGCAAGCGTCCCATGGCTGCAAGTGGATCTTCACCTCCTGTTGCTTGGGTGGGTCAACGTCCACAGAAAATGTCACGGACAAGAAGAGCAAATGTTGTTTCCCCAGTCTCAAATTTTGATGATGCCCTATCTGAAGGATCACCACTTGATGTTGCTGTCAGACCAGCTGTAGAGTCTGCCCTTGTACTTCCAAGGGGTGTAGCTAGTAATAATTCACAAACTGTATCTAGAACAGATAATATTTCATCTCCAGCTGGTCTGTCAGAAAGTGAAGGATCTGCAGCCACTGAAAACAAGAATAAGGAGAAAGTGACAAATAGTGGCGATTTTGAGAATGAGGGTGCAAATTCTGCCCATTATGCAACCGACGTAATTTTCTCGTCCAAGAAAAGCAGAATTCCGTTGAAAGATGAACTTGAAGATGGCAGTATTCGTCGTCAAGGGAGGAGCGGGAGAGGCACCATTCATGTTAAAGGATGTACATCCATGTCAAAAGAGAAGTTGGACAGCACAGAAACAAGAAAGCTTCTAAAGAGCGGAAGACCTGTATCTGAAAAGAATGAAAGGTGCTTGATGGTTGAAAATCTTTCAAGGGGGTTTACTTTATTTTGTGCCCTGTATAACTAATGATCTTCTTTTAGTCGGTGCAGTAAGTTGGGCCGCCCTCCAACAAAGAAAGGTTCGGACCGCAAAGCATCATCTCGCCACTCAGAAATTCTAAATCGTGGATCAATAGATATAACAGGTCTTTCGGAAGACATTTTAATTTTCCAGTCAAGGCCTTTGGTTTCTTTTTTTAGGAAGTTGCTCTTGACATTCAGCTGTTTGTTGTAGGCGAATCAGAAGATGACCGGGAAGAACTTCTAGCTGCTGCAAATGCTGCCCGCAGTGCCATTGGTGTGCAATTGTGCAGATCGTAGTTATCTATTGAGTTGTAAAGAGCTGTAGTTTTTTGTTTCATGATTGATAGCTTCCTTATCCTTTTCTGCAGTTGGTGCATATGCTGGCCCTTTTTGGAAGAAAATAGAACCAATGCTTACTTTCATCAGCTCTAAAGATCTATCCTTCTTAAAAAACCAGGTTGGACTCTATTTGCCTTTAGATGTTGGTATAGTTTGTTGCACCTGTTGCCTTGTGGGATGGACTTGCACTTACCGGAGTATCTGGTCAGATTACATTTTTGGAAGAGCTTGACATGGGCATGTCTAATATGCCTGATGAACATAAATTAACTGTATCAACTAACTGCAACGGGCCACTATCAATGGTACTTTCCCTACTGTACCCTTAACATGACATAGATTGTCAATAAATCCCTCAACTTTCGGATTCTATTATATATCTACTCTGAACTGCAATCATATGAATTTGATAACCTTGTTTCATATATTCTTTTTATCTGCAAGGGGGAGCATTCATTCCAGGTTCTGCCTCCGTCTGCTTCTTGTGTGTCATTGGAGCAAAGCGAAACAAATGGTGTTGAACCAAGAGAATCTATTGACATTTTGTCTTGTAGCGACGAAAATCACAGTACTGCATCTCAAAAGTTAGAGCCACAAGGATTGTTTGGTGAAATGGCTCCCTTGACACATAGACTGCTCTCTGCTTTAATTGTTGATGATGGTGATGACTTTTCAGAATGCAATGATGTGCAAGGAGATATACTTCTCGAGTTCTCAAATGACTACCTTCCTTATGCTGCCAACAGGAACTTAGAAAATGAATTTGAAGCTAGTGCAGTAAAATCCAGTTTTGGGTTGAGCCCAGAATTCAAGCATTCAAACAATAATTCAGTGAATAACGGCATGTCCAACGGTTTCACAGCTTCCAGCAATTTGAGAAGCTCATATAGTCAAAATTCCATTTGCAGTGAGAATATATCAGATGGCATAAATTTTATGGTATACCCAGAAAACGGCCCTTTGCATGAATTCATGCCACGTATTTCACAGCAATATCAAAATCTTGGAAAAAATTTGTCTTTACCATCATATGGATATCAGTATGGGCAGATGTCTTTGCATGACAGGACTTTGATCGAGTTGCACAGTATTGACATTTGTCCAGAGATGGTACGATTCCTAAAAACCCTACATTCATGATTAGTTTGTAATTTCGAAGATTATATGCTTCTTTGTTGTGTACCTGGTTATAACTTTATATTTCTGGATCTCACAAACATCTTAAATAGCGTGAAACATGGAAATCCAGATCGTGTGTTTCTTGTATTACTGACCAAATCATTCTGGTTCTGTTCAAGGACATTTTACTTTTTTTTTATGTGTGCAATAAATGTAGTTCCATTGAGACTGCATTCCTGATGTAATACATGTAGTTTCCTATTGGCACGAAGGGACCAAATGCTTCAATAATGAAAGGAAATACTAAAATATACGCACCACCTTAGGAGCTGCAAAATACTATGCTTTAATTTTGCATTTACGTTTGACTTAATTTTCTTTGGAACTGGGAAGAGATCATCCATACCTTTTTTTACATGGTATAAGTTAGGGCTGAAAACGAAAACGGTAATTCTCGGTTACCGAAAATCGTTTTTGAGAAATTACCGATTTTTTCCCCTAAACGGAAACGGTGACGGTAACCGATAAAACGGAAATGAAAACGGTAAAAAAAATCCGATAACGAAAACGATTTAGCTCTCTTCCGATCGTTTTCGAGAAATACCGTATTTACCCGATAATATACCGTCGATAATTACCGTATTTACCGCCGACTGAGCACAGAGCCGCCAGCTCCCGTGGCTCCTCCTCCCTTCCGTCGACGCGTCCTCCTTCTTCAGCCTCCACTCCGGCGCCACCCGCCGCCTCTACCTCCCGGAGGGAGTCCGAGGCGCGCGCTTATGCGGCTCCCACGACGGCGGCTGGGTCGCCGTCGCCGTCGACCCGTGGCGAGGGTACGCGGCCGTGAACCTCCTCTCTGGCGCGAGGGTTCCCCTCCCCGACAGGCTCAGGGTCAACCTCCCCGACAGGCACGATTTCCAGACCGCCGCCACCTGCGAGCATCGTATGGTCATCCGCACCGTCGCCTTCTCGGCCGCGCCCACCTCGGAGGGCTGTCTCGCCGCCGCGCACGTCTCCAGCGCCTCCAACATCGCCTTCTGGCGGCCAGGGATGGATTGGCACTGGCTCGCTTGCCGGCGTGATGTGGAGCCGCTCCAGGACATCATCTATCACAGGAACGAGGTGAAGCAAGGCTTCCATGTCCTCACCGACAAAGTCACAAAGAGGATGTCCTGGTGTACACGCCCGGCGGCGACCGGGACGCCCCTCTGGAGATGTCCTGCAGCTCCTACCAGGTCCAGAGGCGCGCAGATTACAGGCCCGACCAGTTCTTGCCCGCGACGTTCGCCGTGACCCGCTACCTGGTGGAGTCCCGCGGGAAGTTGCTGATGGCGCTGCGGCACTACTCTGCCCGGCGCCTCACGGGGCGGCGCACGCGTATGTTCAGAATCTTTGAGATGAAGCATGAGGCTGCGCCCCATGGGGGCTCTGAAGTTTCATGGGTGGAGCTCCACGAGCTGCCCGGTCGGGTGCTCTTCCTCGGCCGAGGCTGCTCTAGGGCCTTTGAGGTGTCTTAGTTCAGCAACCTCCAGGAGGGTAGCATCTATTACTTGGACGATATTAGCTTTGACATATCCTTGGTGTTGAGCAATGGGAGCAAGTACTCCAGTACTGACTTGGGCATGTACAAAACGTTCAAGGTTAGGGACAGCACTCGGCGCTTTCCGCGTGAATTCACTTCAGAGTGCTCTCCTCCAATCTGGTTTGCCCCCTGAATCGCCCTGTATACTTTGGGGCCTCTAGTAAGTCTCTGGCTAGTACCCTGCACTTTCTGCAGTTATTATGATAAAAGATGCCAGAGTGGTGTATTTTCAGAAAAAATGAAAGTTGTCGGTATGAACAAATGTATGACATGTTACAAACATCAATGAATATCTGTTTGTGTCACCCGAATATATTTGCCATACTGGACCAAATTCGATTTGGTTCCATCTCTTGGCATGAATCAGTACTTGTGTTCCTCGACATGAATCGCTTACAGAAGGCATTGATCTGAGGATTGCAATGGATACAAAGATCAATTGTGAAGTTTTGGCTCAGTTGTCTAACTTCCTCCCCTCACTTCTTTGTACTTCGGCTGCTTTGACAGCCACTGCTGTACTCTGCTGTGTTTTAGCTCAGTTTTTTTCCTGATTAATTGGTCCATCTCCATTCTATGAACACCTTCTGGAGTTCTGGGAAGCCAATATCAGCAATTACATTTTGTTCTCCCTACTATATTTTAATCAAAACAGTGACGGGAGGCCACAGAACAATTGGCAACCTGTAAAAGACTTATGTTCAAAGCCTTCTATAATTACAGCAACAGCTCTGATGATCAAATGTCTGGTGGCTTTACTCACCATTCCCCGATGTGAGCACTTCAGCTACTCCCTTATTTTTATTTTTCTTCCTTTGGTACAGCACCACGATTTTCACATCCACTTGGTTCCACATGAAGTTCCCACTCGGCTTCTTGCTTTGCAACACCTTTAACATCCTGGTCCTTTGATCCATATGGCATTCTTGCTGACCCAAAATTTTCTAGCTTGTTACATTTCAAGAATGAATGCAGTTCCATACATCCATTTCAACGTTGGTCCTGTTGGACAGACTCTTGCCCATGCAAAGACATGATAATCGATTGCTTCATGTTTGCAAAGTTGGATAGCACTCAACCATTTCAATTTCTATACCAGCTTCTAGTTTTATGCTGACCCTGCAGCTGTCATATCTCAGTTCTAACAAAAGCTGTCATATCTCAGTTCTAACACACAAGTTTGTATTTAGTTCTTTCTCTAACATGCACGATTAATGACTGAAACAAAGTCCTATCCTTTGTTAAGTTCAACTAAGAACTTGATTTAGTATTTTAGTTACTAGTGTACTAGTACTTTCTAGTTTGTGAGCTTGTGACTACGCCTATGTCATGTGGTTGTCAGCTTTGTGTGCTTGTGAGACCTAACTAAGTATTATTGTATTAAGACCATGATGTCACTTGTGGTTGTGGGCTTGTGGCTTTGTGTCGTGTCTTTTTATTGCTATATAATATATGTGTCTTGCCTCTTGTGCCATGGATCATTACTACAGTATTATTTTTTATGTGACCTAGGTCAATATATACAGCTATTGTCATGCTGTGCAGATTGGTGTGTAATGTGTTTATTGTATTTTAGATATCGCTTTCATGATTTTCGATCGTTATCGATGCACTTTTGATCGAATAGTTTCGTTTCCGAATTTACCGGGATATCGATATCGTTCTCGTTTCCGACAATATCGTATCGATTTCGTTTTCGAGAAAATAATGTGAAACTGAAAATGATTTAACCTCCTACCGATCGTTTCCGATCGTTTTCAGCCCTAGGTATAAGTATGAATACCAGTAAGTTCAACTAGGAAAGGCAAACGCTGAATGTATGTCCATGATCTGTGGGTGAAAACTGAAATCAGTTGAGGAACTCAAGGCCTTGATGAGGGGAAAGGGTTAGTGCACTGGGGTGGGGGTTGATCAGTTATGAGAGTGTTGGCCATTTTTATGCGTTGTGAGCCGGTGAGCCCCACTAGTTTGAAACAACTGCAAACATGGTGTGCAATCCTCTTATTACTGTACCAACGGTGTTTATTTCCTGGGAGAAAATATACTCTTATTCTGAAGACAACTTCATTGTTTTTACTCTCTATCTGTGATTATTGTATGTCTCCTTGATAACTCAAATGTCTTGGCAATATTTTTTCTTTGTTCAGCCACAGCTGGATGAGGGAGAGGACAAGGACATTAATAAAGTTATTTTGGAGCTGCAGAAAAGACTCTTTGAGCAGGTTGTTTTTGTTTTTGTACTCTTTTGATCAAACTCAACAAATTACCATTTCATTTTCTCTGGAGTCCACTCAAAGATGCTCTCTTACTCTCTGTGCATGTTACTATATGATGAATGTATATTTTCTTAAACTGGCATGGTTATTAATAGCTCTAGAAGTTGGGTACTAGCTTACGGAGTAAGGATTATTGATAATTTTACAGAACCACTTGACATCTTAGAGTGATTGTGCTAAAAGTTGGTGTCCCCATTTGAAATCATCATGTGTAAGTAGGATATGCAAGGACCATCAAAGAAATGACGTTAAGTGGCGTCCAGTGGTGCGGAGCGAATTTGGATGGAGGGGCATGCCCAAAACTAGTGAAATAGTAGGTCTCACCAACTCACCATAGCAGAATTTGATAGATAAATTGGGTTCAGTGAGAATCCGCTATATTTTGGTCTCTGTGAATAGGAAAATATTGCATAGCTTGGTCAGTGTCAATTTGTCAGACAAGCAATTTAGTAAGAATAATTTGAGTTAGTTTAGAAAGCTTTCGCACATAGTGCATCATTTGGGGATATTATGAGTGCGAGTGGTCCCCTGTAAACACAACTGAGATTTTGTACCACACCTCAAGTAATTCCGGTGCTTCTGATCTTCATTCTTCATATGTAGATGATTTTCTTTTGGCTTCACATATACTGCAGTTTTTTAAAAACACTTGCATGTATTATGTTACATGCTCATTTTGTATGGTGTGCGATGTTTAATCCATGCTGAACTAAAGAACGATATGCAGTTTTTAATGGAGAACTGTTTTCCTGTATGTATCTTTGTATTTGAGCAAAATATCTTTTCACCATTCGATTTGGAGTATTTCCTATGAAGAATACTTCTTGTGTTACTTGCACATATATTCTGGTAAATGGATATGCTTTTCTGATCAACATGTGTGTTTCTCTACTTATTTCAGGTGAACCAAAAGAAATGTCAATTGCATAAGTTAGAAAAAGCAATCCGAGATACTAAAAGTATGGAGGAGAGGTATTGATGATTCTTCCTTTGGTCTAGCTTTTGAATGTTTCTATGTAGAAGTTATTATGGAGACTTAACTTCAAGACTTGTTTTGCAGGAGCCTGGAGCAACATGCAATGAACAAACTAGTAGATATGGCATACAAAAAACTGCTGGTAGCTCAATATTCGTTAACTTACATTACTGCCTTTACTATCATTAATGTTGTGGCTACTGACCAAATAACATATAAGAGGACTAGCTAGAGAGCAAACGACAAGAGAGAGAGTACTCGTGTATGAAATGAGTAGATCTAGCCCCTCATACCCCTCTTAGGGGCTTATATACATGAGTGAGATTGGATAGGAAATTTCTATCTTATCCCCTTAATAATTACAAAAAGCAGGGGTATATTGTTACATTCCTTTATACACATGTCCCTATACTATTGGGCCTATTACATATTAGGTCAGTTCATGTCAGCTTGCTTATCGGGACTTCCGCGCTTGCTGTCAAGGAAGTATTGTTATAGGGGTGGCCTAACCCTTCGTGGCGGGGCCTTGCAACTGGCCCAATATATAATAGACCCAGTAGTATAGGGATATGTGTATAAAGGAATGCACTAATATACCTCTACCTTTTGTAATTATTAAGGGGGTAAAATAGGAATTTTCCATCCAATCCCGCTCATGTATATAATCTCTAAGAGGGGGTATGAGGGGCCAGATCCACTCATTTCATACAAAGTACTTTCTCTCCTGTCGTTGGCTCTCTAGTTAGTCTCCTCATATATTGTTTGGTCAGTAGCCACTGTTAAGGGTATTAGAGATAGAATAGGACTCTTATTTGTTTCCTTATATCTCTCTTGTACTCTCCTATATATATGACCCTTTGGGTCTCATATCAATACACACAATATTCATAACATGGTATCAGAGCTAAGATTCATACCTCTCAAACCCTAGCCTCCATACGTCTTCCGCTGCCGCTGCCCCCGGGAGGATCATCTCTACTCCCGGGGCGGCCACCTCATCTACGGTCGGCCCGGTCCTCTTCTTGGACCGGGCAGCCATCTCGTTTCGGGTCGTCGCCGCTTCATCTCCGGTTGCTGACCTCACGCCCCCGATCTAGTGCCGATCAGATCCTCTGGCTCTCTCCACGCTGGAGGTGTTCAAGCGGCTGCCGCCACCGACGGACATCGTCCGCTGCGCGGTGGTGTGTCGCCGCTGGCGACGCGTCGTCTCCGGCGCAGGCTGCCTCCCAGCGCCGCCTCGGCACTTCGTGTTCTTCCGAGGTGTTCCTTCGCCGTCGGTTTCACCGTTCTCGGGCTGCCGCCGCTCCGCTTGGCGCCGCCGTCCCCCTGCCGGATCCCGCCAGCCCGCGTCAGATCCGGACTCATCCGGCCTCCTTGCGCCAGATCCGAGCCGCCGGTGGGCGTGTGATCTCACGGCGGCGCTGGCTCCTCGCTTCCCATGCGGCGCCGTCGGATTCGGGCTTCCCGCCGCCGGGCTCTTCATCGCCACCGGATCCGGCCTCTCCGCCGTTCATCTCTCGGCGTTGCGGGCCGCCGCTCGGGGATCTTCCGCGTCGCGAGCTGCCGCTCGGGGTTTTGCCGCCGGCGTCTCTCGGTGTCGCGGGCCGCCAGCTCGGGGAGCTTCTTCTTCGCCGACCGGTGACGTCTCGTGGGCCGCCACTCGGATCTTCGTCGTCACCGACAGGGCCACCGCCCGGATCTTCGTCTCCTCCTGCTCTCCTTTTGGCCTTTGACCGAGTCGGTCATTTGGATTTTGGAGAGTCGGTCGGTTGTATTTGACCGAACAGAGGAGGCATTTAAAAAAAAAACAACACATAGTCTCCATCTTTTGAGTTAGTCTTTAGGTTTTTTTTCCATGAGTTCTTCCGTTGCGTCCATCTAAATCCGGAGTCTCTAATTTTTAGTTCGTCCAAGCCGTGCGAGTCCACAAATTTATTGTCAGTCAAAGAAGTGTAGGAATTTTCTTTTGCATGGCAGCAGTCGCTGCTCTTTTCCTTGAGCCGCTGCAGATCGTAGAAGTCTTTATGATGCCGCCGCTTCTCTTTGAGCTGCCGCCCTGAGTTTTTAAGGCCGCCGCGCTTCTTCTGCACCGCGCCTCCGTTGCGCTTCTTGTGCACTGCGCCGCCGCCGTCTCAGGCTTCGATCTGTGCCGTCATGCTTCTATCTATTCCTCTTCGGCTTGATTTGACAGTTTATTCAACGACTGCACGCAACGATGACTTTATCACGACTCGGATGTCGGATATTTCTTGTTTTAGTATTAACCCTTTTTTCAAATGCAATGCTATTGCATACGCCTTGCATTTGTGGGGGGGTGTTAAGGGTATTAGAGATAGAATAGGACTCTTATTTGTTTCCTTATATCTCTCTTGTACTCTCTTATATATATGACCCTTTGGGTCTCATATCAATACACACAATATTCATAACAATTAGTGTTAAAACTTTACGCAACCAGAGGTTCTGGGCTTCTTCATCCCTTAGATTAGGTTTTTGGTAAGATCCTTTGCTGGGATTGTTCATTATTCTTCTTTGTTATCTGTATCTTTTTTTTATAAGAGATTTTTGAGGTTAGTGGTATCAAATACTAACGTATGACAACAGTATTCAAGGTTTTAGTTTTAGTATATTTACAAGGAGGAACATTGCATTGAATTTGGTGAGAGATATAAAAGTAGTGTAATTTATCTGAGATGAGTGTGCTTAACATCTTTTTTATAATCAGATTCCGTGAGCATGCTATACAAATCTGAGCAATGATAATTTTATAGGGGCTATTTGTAAACAATTTGTTATCACATAATGAAAGTGTTTGGGCAATTTAAACCATTTGGCAGTGAATATCAGAAATTATTCCATTCAACTGATGTTTTGTAAGTCAAGGTTTACATTGTCTTACAAGAAGAGGTGATACCAGCAATGAATGGTCTTTAAACCAGTGTTGTTCTGCCAATCAACTGTTAAAGTCTATATTTTTCTCTTCGCGATCCTAAGGGGGCGTTCATATTGTCTTTTTCTGATGGCTTTTGGTTATGGTTTATGACTTTTAGCTGAAAATGAATAATAGTGGCTGAAATAAGTGGCTTTTAGAAGGATAGGGTAAGCGGTGGAAAAAATGATAAAGAGATGCATGTGTGGAACGGGAGCAAGAAGAGTGAGGTGTGTGATGCACCTATGATCCTTTATCTTATCTCTGAAGCGAGAGTAGTGGAGAAGCCGAGTTTTTGTATTGGCTTTTCTAAACAGAAGGCAGAAGCAAAAGCCAATACGAACATTACCTAGATATCTCGTTTTTGAAAGAGATTAATGGTTGCCTATTAGTTTTTTATGTATAACTATTAAAAAATGTTGGTTTCTAGTGTTACTTGTTCGAACATTTTTTCCCCATTCGCCACTTCAGCAATCAATGCACATGAACCTTCTTAGCCTGGCCCTGTGTTCCTGATTGTTTGTCACGATGTTCTATTTTCACAGGGTGGCCGAGGTAGTTCTAGTCATAAGGGTGGTCTCAGTAAAGCTGCCAGTAAGGCTGCGAAACAGCTTGCATTGGCTTTTGCCAAGCGAACACTGGCCCACTGCCAGAAATTTGAGGAAACCGAGAAAAGCTGCTTCAGAGAACCTTTCCTTTGGAGTGTGCTATCTGCACCTTTGCCAAAGAGCGATGCAATAGATGGTAATAGACATGCAGCTGTTGATGAGTCAAAACAAGTCTCATAAACCCACCTATTTATTTGACACTTTCAATATAATATGCCTTGTATGCTTCAGGTGGCCCTCCAGGATCTGCAGATAAGCCAAAGCTTTTAAAGCTTGACAGAAGCCCATTGAGCCAAGGTATTTCTAGCACTCTTGAACAAACCCTAGTTAAATATGGCATGTACCTTAAATCGGGAGAATTAGGGTGCTACTTGATGATTTTGCTACGACTCTTTCTTCATTGTGTTGACTTCTGATCATTTTCCAGGTAATACAAAATGGAAAAAGAGTGACAGAGAAAGGGACCAAAACAGAGATGCATCCGCCAAGAATTCTAGTTCCAAATCAGGCCGTAATTCATCAGGCAGCGGAAGGAATGAGCGTAAAACTAAGATAAAACCAAAGCAAAAGCTAGCACAGTTATCAACTTCTGGAAGTGTTCTTGGTAGAGTCACGGAGTCGTCTAATTTCCCAGCACCGTCCCAACGAGAATCCCATGAGTGGACAAATACTTCGAGTGCAAAACCTACTCAACAAGTCAGAAACGTTACAGCTAATGTTGCTCTGGAATCTTTGGATGTGCCTTTGACAAACTTGCCTGCAATAGATCCTATGGACATTTTGGATGGAACTGAAGGTAATGACATCAGTTCCTGGTTTACCGATGGTCTTGATGATTCGTTACAAGATTTTGATTTCTCTGGAGGCCTAGAAATCCCAGATGATGACCTTAGCCAACTAGGATTTATGTAAAATGAACTAGTAAATATATATGTGCATATATTGGAGTCTTGATCCTATATTAGCATTGCCATTGCTTGATCACAGCACTAACCAATTAATCGCTGCCTTAAAAGGCAGAGCTTTTAACTAGGAGTTGATTCTTTTGTACAGCGTAATGCATTTAGTAGATGCGAGTTATCTTACTGCAGATGATGGAATTGATCCGTGTAACAAATGACCGTGCGGCCGAAATGGGTATATTTTTGTTGTTTCTTGTCATCGGTGGTCACCATTTTGAAAGAAGTGTAACAAATATCTGTACGCAGCGCAGCCCGGTTTCTTCAGCATCTGCTACTTGCATGGACTTTGGGTTCTGTATATGTTGCCCTTTTTATGTTGCAAGCGCATGGCAAGCTTGAGTTCGTACTTTGGCAAATAGCCAAATTACTTGACCGCTTTTGATGTGTGTATAAGCACCGAAAATGTGGACCCCCGTTGATGTGGTGCGTGCAAATCGTTAGGAATGCACAGGACCTTATCGATCTCAATTATTTGCCGGTTATGCCTGTACCTCTCGGATTACAAATGAAAATCCCCGAACGAGTGCAGGCATAAAATTTGTTTATATTGTAACTACGATCAGCAAATCGTCCAACTCTAGTATGTTTCATTGCCAAGGACACTGTATTAGTCAGTCTGCAGGAGGTGTACATGCTACTTTTTTTTTGAACTCGGAAAGCTTGTTTCCATTAGACACTATCTCCAGCCAAATCGCCGGAGACCAAGCTGGAAACAAAGGAGGGGACTTGGCTCATGAACTCCATCGAGCCAGAGCTAACCACGCTCGCTCCATACATTGCGCGATCAGCCACCTTGTTGCAATTTCTCGGACAATGCCGAATGCTGCAATAGTCGAAGGAAGAGTCAATGAAATCTCTAATTTGCTTGAGGAGACTTCCATGCACACTTTGATCAAGCTCCAACGAGGTCAAACCCTGTACCAGATCAGACGCATCAGACTCCAGAATAATCCTTGCCATTCCCAAATGTGCTATCCTCTGCAGACTGTACAGGGCCGCCAGTGCTTCGGCTTGAAAATGGCTGTCCACTCTGCACAGATTGCCGCAGCCCCCCTGAAGGAACTCACCAGCACTGTCCCTCGCGACGAAACCCCATCCTCCCTGACCCGAACCAGCTTTAAAGGAGCCATCAATATTAATCTTGTACAGATCTTCCGGTGGCGGCTGCCATAATTTGAGACTGACTTGCTTCTGACATTTCGTGGTTTTCCTCTCCTTTTTAAATTCTGAAACATAGAAAGATATAAGTGAACAGACCTCAGAACATGTGGCTCTTTTTTCCCCGGCATTCACCTTATTCCTCACCGACCACCACCTCCATAATAGAACCACAATTTGTAGCTGGATTGGATGTGGAAAGGACCAAATTTTCCTCAGCAAATCTCGGCCAGAATAACAAGCTGCTAGGATATTGCGATATTCCTCTAAGTTTAGTCCTCTCCAGCACTCCTTTACTTCTTTACATCTGAAAAAGAGATGCCCACAATCTTCATCCAGCCTATGACACATGGGGCACAGGGTGTCCTCCTTCATCCCTCTACGGCTCAAATTCCGCCGGACAGCCAAGCTATTATGGGCTACGCGCCACAGAAACAGTTTCACTTTGTTTGGGACCTCCATACTCCAAATTTTATCCCATCTGAAAAGGGAGTCCCCATCTGGGCCTAGTTCAGAACTTGCTGCATTTCTACCAAGCTCATTCTCCCTGTTCTGAATCGCCAACCTGTACGCTGACTTAACTGAGAAGATCCCCTTTTTCTCATAATGCCACGCCGGTCTATCTACCATATCTTGGTTTACTCTCAGTTTTAGTATGGTCTCAGCATCAAACTCTGAGAAAACATCCTGCACTAAGGTCTCATCCCAAGATCCCAAGCTCGGGTCCATCAAATCAGCCACCTTTGTCAACACCGTCGTCCCCCTACTTGTAACAGGACGTCTTGTACTGCCGTGAGGAATCCAAGGATCCGTCCAGATATTCACCGATTCACCATTGCCAATGCGCCATATGAGCCCCTGATTCAGCAGATTCACCCCTTTGAGAATGCTCCTCCAAGAGTAAGAAATCTCATCCTGTGCCACACATTGCAGTATACTACTGTTAGGAAAATATTTTGCTTTAAGCACTTGGCCACACAATGTATCCGGAAAGACCAGAATCCTCCAAGCTTGTCTAGCCAACATGGCCATATTGAACAAATGAAGGTCCCTAAAGCCCAAGCCTCCCTTACTCTTAGGAAGTGTCAACTTATCCCAAGTCAACCAATGAATCTTGTTTTTCTTATCATTTTGGCTCCACCACCACCTGCCAATCATAGAATTCAACTCATCGCACAACCCTTTTGTCAGCTCAAAGCAGGACATAGCGTAGGTTGGGATTGCTTGGGCCACAGCCTTTACTAGAATTTCCTTACCCGCCTTAGATAGCAATTTCTCCTGCCACCCTTGAATACGAAGCCAAACTTTCCTCTTTATATACTCAAAAGCTTTCTTTCTTGATTTACCAATAGATACTGGCAGCCCCAAATATCTCTCTCTTTGCTTCTTGTATGATGTCAAGAACTTGTCTCACCTTATCCTTATCAACAGAGCTAGTGTTTGGGCTGAACAAAACAGACGATTTATCCCTATTGACCACTTGTCCTGAGGCTCACTCATATGCCTGTAAAATCCTCCTCAATTCCTGAGCGTCTCCTCCACCAGCTCTCATCAGGATCAGAGAGTCATCAGCGAAGAAAAGGTGGTTAAGCCTTGGAGCTTCCCTGCACACTCTAATACCCTCAATTTTGCCCTCCACTTCTGCCTTCTGTAACATTGCTGATAAACCCTCCGCACAGAGAATAAAGAGATAAGGCAACAAAGGGTCCCCTTGGCGGAGACCCCTCTGAGGGTGGATGTTGTTTGAGTATTCCCCATTGACCTTGATACAGTAGTTCACTGTTGTAACACACTTCATCACATTTGCCACCCATTGCACTGTGAACCCCAATTTTAGCATCTTCTCCAGAAAGGTCTACTCAACTCGGTCATAGGCCTTACTCATATCTAGCTTAATTGCAGCCACCCCCCTGTTTTCCCCACCTCCTCTGCGTTAGATAGTGTGTGAGCTCATAAGCCAGCAGGACATTATCAGTAATAAGTCTACCAGGAACAAAAGCACTCTGAGACGATGAGATGATCTCCGGGAGCACCAACTTCAGTCTGTCTGCTAGCACTTTGGAGGTGAGTTTGTACACTACATTGCATAAGCTGCTTGGCCTAAGATCCTTCAATTTCTCTGGTGATTTGGTCTTTGGGATTAAAACAATAACAGTATCATTCCAACCTTCCGGCATAGCAGCCCCATTAAGCACAGCAAGCACTTCTTCTTTAACCTTATCGCCCGCAAGAGACCAGAATTTCCTATAGAAGACCACCGACATACCATCAGCCCCTGGGGCTTTCAGCTCGCCCATATCCTTCAAAGCCCCCCATATTTCGTCATTTGAGAACGGTGCTACCAGGTTATCATTCATTTCTTGAGAGACCTTCACTTGAACACAATCAAGGACCTCATCAATCTGGGGACCTGCAGTGGACATAAAGAGTTGCTGGTACTGATTGGCAATAAAGCTCTTCAAGTGTTTTCCCCCCCCACCCCCCCGCCCTCATCTATCAGCTTGCTTATAGTGTTCCTCCTTTTCCTTTCTGAAGCCTGAGCATGGAAGAATTTTGTATTACGATCGCCTTTGGCCAGCTAAGTAGAGTGAGCCCGTTGCTTCCAATATACATGTTGCTGGTCCAGTAGACGCTCAAGCTTATAGCGCAACAAATGCTCCTTATTTATACACCCTTGAGAAATTGAAGCCCTCCTGATCCTCTCCAGCTCCCTTTTGGCATTTTTAACTCTCTTCTCCAAGGCTCCAAGGACTTCACGATCCCACTGCCATAACTCCCCCAACACCCGAGATTGGATTTCCATAAGACTAACCCCTCCACCTCCAATAGCTTTTTCCCAGGCCTCCTCCACCCGCTCGCTACACTCCTCCTCCTCCAACCATCTCGCCTCAAACTTCCTCATAACCTCCAGGGGTTTCCTCCAATGTACCCTTTCCTTTGCACCAGGATCCACAATGATGGGTCTATGGTCTGAGTGCCGAGGATCACCATTAATCACACGGACTAAAGGAAAGCGAGCCCGCCAAGCACTATTTGCCACCGCCCTGTCCAGCCTTTCCCTAGTGTACCTGGACGCATTTTGATGGTGGTTCCTCCAAGTGAAAGCATCCCCCACATAGCCCAAATCATGCAGGTCACATTCCTCCAAAATATCTCTGAACTTCAGCATACTGCTCTCTGCTCTAGGAGCTCCCTCTTTCTTCTCACAACTGAAAAGAATTTCATTGAAGTCGCCACAACACAGTCAAGGAAGCTTGCTACGGTGCATTAGAATTCGAAGCAGCTTCCATGTTTTCTCCTTCTCTTCACCCCGGGGCTCGCCATAAATCCCAGTAAACCGCCAAGCACACCCATCCTCCTCCTTGATTTTAGCATCAATATGATACCTAGACCAGCTCAGTACCCGCAAATCCACCTCCTTTTTCCAAAACAGCGCCAGACCACCCTTCGCCCCTACACTATCCTTCACCACCATATATGGCATGTTCAGCTTCCACTTGAACCCCTCCATCCATTTTTCGTCATGTTTTGTTTCGGAGAGAAACAAAACATCGGGGTCCTCCTTCTTCTGGACATCCAGAAGACCTCGAACTGCCGGGCCGTTCCCCAACCCCCAGCAGTTCTACGCCACAAGCCTCATTGGGACCGGCCGGGTTGACCATGCAGCCCCGCCAACAAGGAGTTTTCCTCCCCCATCTCCACCTCCACTGGAACAAACTGGAGCTTAGCCTTCTTCTTCACTTCTTCCCCCCCCATCCACATCCTCACCTCCTCGCTTCCGTGAAACCGACGGGGAAGGAAACAAATCCCCCTTCGATTTCCGGAGCTCGCGCGGACGGCGTTTGAAAGAAGACCTCATCTTTTTTGCCTCGCTTCCCCCAGCCTTGACCAGATTAAGCTCTTCCACCGGCGGCTCCCCATCCCTGCTTAACCCTGCCTCCGCACCCTCCCCTAAAGGTGTAGAGCCCACCCCATCCACCTCCATGCCTGCCTTTTCAGAGCCCCCTGGCAGAGCACCTTCCTGCAGGGTGACTCCTCTTCCTCCTCCCTCCTCTTCTGCCAAACCAGAATCCCCCTTCCCTGCTGCAACCCCTCCAGAACCCCCTCCCTCGCCTCCAGGACCAACTCCACCCTGCTCTCCTTGTCAGTACTTGTACTGTCCCCAAAAATTAATTTTTTTGGTATTCCTCCAGATGTAGTATTGTTTGACGGCAGCTTGAGCGGGCTCGACCCATCGTCACGAAGCTCATTTTCCTCCAAGACCCTCCCCCTCCTTTCTTCCTCATTCTGCTGCAATCTCCTCCCCACCTCCCCACGCCTCCAAGAACCTGACGACTTGTGCTGATGACTACCCCCTGAGCTGCTACCCCCTGACCAGCGGCTTCGCTGATCACGTTTCTTTGCCGGAGAAGCCCTCATCCAGTCCCCAAACTGATGATCGTGCACCTTCCAAACCTTCTCATCACACTCCTTTTCCACATGGCCCAACAAACCACAGGAATAACAGAAATTTGGTAGGAATTCATATATGAAATTACACCAACAGCTTGGCTCACCATCCCCATTCTCCACCATCACACCCCTGAAAAGCGGCTTGCGCACATCAATTAGAGCTTTAAACCTAAGAAAGCTCCTCACAGCCGACCCATCCTCATCAGTTTCTACTTCCAACGGTTTCCCTACCTTCGCCCCAATCGACCGACCTGTGCTTTCATTCATCAGACCTAGAGGCAGGTTGAAAACACGAATCCATACCAGAATGTGAGTAAACTCCAAATCCTTCAGCCTCTTAGTCTCATCAAAATCCACCACAATGAGCAAATCACCACCAAACTCCCACGGACCCTCCGTAACAGCTCTTCTCTTGCCCCCCGGTTGAAGGAAAGCAAAAAGAAACCAGCTCCTTGCACCGGATTCCTTTCGCCGGACACCAGATTTTACCCAGAGTCTGCACCATCCCTTCCACATAACCAGCCTTCGACGAGAACAGCTTGCCCACCGTCTGAGGAGGTCGACTAGCCTCCCTCGAATCTGATTGCCAAGCGCCTTTGACAGCCTTCCGCTCCTCCTCCGAAAGCTTCATACCACCCAACAGCTCCTTCTAAGTACATGCTACTTGGAAGGAATACACGAGTCATTTTGACATCATAGAAGTGTCGATCAGGCTACCTAGTACCTACCAACTAGGAGCCTAATGCAGAGATCTACAGTGAATTAACCAACATTGTCTACCGTGGTTCTGTGAACAAACGGGTTTTAAAGTACCGTATATATGCGAGCGACAGTGTCATCATTCGTTATCACGGCAATGGCCACAGATGGATAGAAATAGCTACGTTTATTTAGAGCTGAAGATTTTAGGTGGTTTTCTTGGGCATGGCTTATGATTTAAAAATTTGAATTCTGACTGTTCGTGGGAGAGTGAGAAGAGACAGTCATGTGCAATTTTAGCCAATATAAATGAAATTAATATTATATTTATCATAATTCATATGTAAACCCTACTTTAAAAGACACACCGTTTGAAAGCTAGTTACTACAGGCAAACTAAAATCCATAAGCAAGCCATACGCTTCTTTCTTTCTTTCTTTCGAATATTTGTACCCGATGGTTAATTGGATTGACGTTTGAGAAAGTTGTGACTGCCTTTCTTCAGAAAAAGATATTTGTGGCTGCATTATTCTTTGCAAGGTTCCATTCACTGACTAATATATACTTTTTCAAAACGCAATAAGCACCGGAAATGAAATCCGAGCGTCCTATGAAAGTCACCAAATTCAAATATTTCGAACAATCGCACGTCACGTACAACCAAGTCCTTTTTAGGCGACTGTGCACTGAACAAAAAAGGAAAAGGAAAGAAACCGCGGCCAGCCTAATTCCACATCAATACAGGTGGTCATCGGAAAAAAATACCAAGGGGAAGATGAGTATGCTGCACATAAAATCCAAGGGGGTTTCCGCAAAACTATCTAGGGTTTCTCCTCGACGCCGCCGTCTCGCCGCTCCGATTAGCCTCCACCCTCCCTCCAGGTGACGATTCCCAACTCTTCGCTCCGCAAAACTAGCGGTTAAGCCCGCTGCTTCGATTTGATCCTTTTGTCGTTTGCTCGCGCCTTGCTGCTTTTGCTCGCTCTCGATCTGGGCGCGCAAAGATCTAGGGTTTTGCGCCCGTTGGTTTGTTTTCTTGTAGATGCTGCTGCAGTTCGTCTAATCACTGGTTTCTTGCTGTGTGCATCTCAGAATTGCTGTTTATAGGCTCTCTTTTTAGTGAATAATGATTTGGTTTCTCGTTATGCAGATCGCCGGCTTTGCTTCGTGAGCCGTCGCCCCGATGGCGGAGGAAGCCAATGTAAGTTCTCGGACTCGCAAAAGTTGCTGCATTTTCCCTCCATATATGTGGCTTTTAGAGGCCTTCTGCTCTTAGCTTTTGCCTATGGCTAACTACTAACATGGTTCTTTTGTGGTTATTATCTCCTTTCTTGAAGCTGGGAAAGAAGGAGGAGGAGGAGGAATTCAGCACGGGGCCTCTCTCTGTGCTGATGATGAGCGTCAAGAACAATACCCAGGTTGGTGGAGTTCTTCTATTGATATCTCAGTTTAGCAGAATGCAATTTCTTCTTTACTGTCTCTCCACATGGATGCTCTGTTCGAATTATACACCCGCAGGTGTTTTCATCGTGTTATCTGGGTATGTGTTAGCCAAAATCCAAGTAACTT
The DNA here is from genome assembly GCA_017311315.1 of Dendrocalamus latiflorus. Classification (NCBI taxonomy): domain Eukaryota; kingdom Viridiplantae; phylum Streptophyta; class Magnoliopsida; order Poales; family Poaceae; genus Dendrocalamus; species Dendrocalamus latiflorus. Next base: position 1,373,631 of record CM029663.1, read on the forward strand.
AGGTGCTTGCGGTCCTGTTGTGTGAATGCCCTGTAGTTTCCTCAATTTCCTTTGCTAGTAATGATGCCCTCCTAGTCCTGAAAAGTTAGATGCATCGCTGCGTAATATGTGAGTAATTGACCATAGCTTCTGTGCAGCCGTTGTCCTTGTGTGACTGTTGCATTTGAAAGGCTGCCTTTGTATTAGCTGAATCGAATGTAACTCTTGTGTAACCTGACAGTCCTGTTTCAGCTAAGCCTATGTTTCGTAGTTAACTATTTCTCGAACCTTTTTATTAGCTGGAACTTAGGAAGTGATGCAGTAGTCTCACTAGTCATTATTGCATTGTATTTTGACAAGTGCAAGTATGTTCTGGTGATATGTCCATACATTAGGTTCCCCACGCTATTACCTTACAAGCGTTACCGCTATGGATCTTATATCATATCAGTTTCTAACTTGAAAATTTCTGGAATTAGATTCGTCATTAGCAGTTGGATTTATATATAGTTCATTCTGTGGGTCTGTGCAGTGACTGGAATGGCTGAGTTTGCTGAGTGGCTGTTTAATTCATTCACTCAATGTTATATCATTTGCTCTTAATTTACTCCTGGATATGTAGCTTGTTTTGCAATTTGTAGCCATTCATGAACCCTTGGTTGGCCCAATGCACCATTAATCTTGATTTTTTGTATGAGCAAGCTGTTGGCTGTTTTACTTGATAAGCTAGTTTTGCAATGTGTGGCTATTCATGAACCCTTGGGTTATCCAATGCACCATCAATCTTGATTATTTGTATGAATTGAGAAAAGAAGCTGTTGGCTATTTTGCTTGACAGCTGCTACAGTTATATTATGTGTTCTAGCAAACAAATCTTATTGTCACGTATTTCTGCTTACTTGATGTCAATTGCACGTTTGTAACCTTAAACCTTTGCTTGCCGCAAGCACACTGGTTATATTCTTCTAGTCTGTAACAAATAATGCAGAAGCACTCGCCTAGGTGGCACCTAGGAGCTAGGTGCCACCCTTCCGCTTTGCCCGCCTAGCTGATTTGTCCCGCCTAGGCACTAGGCACTGGTCTGCCGCCCGACTAGCGCCTAGTGCCTAGGTAAACACTGTGCAGAAGTAGATCTCTAGGTGTTACTCACAGATGTAGCCCATCCTAAGCACTTATACTGACTGCAGATGATGATTTCTATGCTTGTCATTGTTCTGATAATGTACGCTCTCTTCTGCCTTAGGTGCTTATCAACTGCCGGAACAACAAGAAGTTACTTGGTCGTGTGAGGGCATTTGATCGGCATTGCAACATGGTTCTTGAGAATGTTAGGGAGATGTGGACTGAGGTATGTGACACATTCACCAAACTGATGTTTTGTTTCCTTGTCTTGTATTGTTGTGTTCAGTAACATCTGGTGCTGTTGTTACAGGTTCCAAAGACTGGCAAAGGCAAGAAGAAGGCTCTTCCAGTGAACAAGGACAGGTTCATAAGCAAGATGTTCCTCCGTGGGGATTCAGTCATCATTGTTCTCCGGAACCCGAAATGAGCTAGAAGATGCATTATACACCAGAAGAGTCTTTTTGCTACGTTGCTATTAGTATGTATGCCAAATGCTCTAAACAGCGAGTGTAAGAGACGATTATTAAACAAGCAGTATTGATGGTTCAGTGTTGTAGTTGTGATGTTATAATTTACCTCTCGTGTATCTAACTTGCACTGGTAGTTTCTATTTGGATCATCAATATATCCGTTGAAGACAATTTAGAAGTTCAGTATTTTTTTTTAATCTTTGGTTCTCAGTTTGTGTATCGGACATATTATGATGTTACAAAAAAGCTGAGCACCTATCGTATGCAACATTACGCAACAGAGTTGCACAAGTAATGAGCTGTCTACCTACCTTTCCCCTCTCTAATTATGAAATATGAGCACACAAAATTAAGGCCACCTACTAGCTAGGTTAAACTTCTCCAGTTTGGCAAAATACGAACTAATTAGATCAGTTGTTTTTTCTTGAACCAAGAAAATCACAAAAAATTAGAGACTACACTTCCTGATCTGGTACGGCCATTAGTAAACAGGCAAAAAAAGTAGAAAGTAGAGCATACACACATACCATTGATCCAGTTCTTGGGAGGCTGGAAGTGGTAGGCAGTCCTGTATCTCTTGCTCAGGAGAAAGGCCAAGTGAAGCACGCAAAAAAAAAAAAAAAAAGAAAAGAAAAAAGAAATGGTTTGTTCATAGAGAAGCTCACAAGGGACAGTACTGAATGTTATTAAGTTTGTCTGAATTATAATAAGATTTGACGCTTGTGTGAATGTGTAATATTTCTGCAAAAAACAAGGTTTAAAGTACATAAAAATCCATATAAATGGTTCAAAACAAAAGAAAGAACGTTACTGAAAAGAAAACTTTTAAGCCTGTTTCTTTTGGTTTCGGCTTATAGCTTACGATTACAGTTTATAATTTTTGTGCTGTTCATAAGAGAGAGTATGGAGTAACAAAAACTTCCATATAGTTTTAACTAATATAAATGAAGTCGCTACAATGTGTACTATAATTAATTTGTAGATCCTATATTGAAAAGACACTCCGTTTAAAAGCTAATTACTATAATTTTTTTAAAAAAAAAAGTAGCTTTTAGAAACTACCAAGAAGAGACCGTTGACTTCGAAAAGGTTTCTTCCACCTCCTCGCCTCCTGATCTGCTGTTCGTGTCTGCCATCCGCCATGTTTCAGCCTCGGCGTGACTGGCCCTTTCTCCTCTCCCTCCTACTTTTCTTCTCCTTCGAATCTTCTCTCTTCTGCGGTCATGCAGGAGCAGAGGCCGCTCACGCTCAGAGAGTCTTCCTGTACCCCCAGTCTTCAAAGGTCTCCTCTATTGTGAGCAAGAAATACAGAACTGCCTACCATTTCCAGCCCCACAAGAACTGGATCAACGGTATGGTTCGATCTCTAGCTCTTCTCTGTTTCTTCGATCTCTTAGAGCCAAATCAGGAATCTCGAACTTATATTTCCCAATTTTATGCTCTTTTCTTTGTGTTTGCTGTATGACCTGTATCCACTAGCACTTCAGACTGAACCACTGAAAGTCTGAAGCTTGACTTGATTGAAAATGAATACTGATATCTGCTGCCTCTCTTTCTTCTGCTTGCCATGTTAGATACAGTTTTTTGCCCCTAAGATTCTAACCTTTCCTCCCTTTTTCGCCGGCATTCCGACTACATTGCAATTCTTGCAAATTTGCCACAACAACACTACAGATCCAAATGGTATGCCTCTTTCTCCTAACCATATTTATTTCCACATAAGAAAGATCAATCAAAAGTTCAGAATAAGAATGCTGGATTCAGGGCCGATGTACTACAAGAGCGTGTACCACCTCTTCTACCAGTACAACCCGCACAGCGCGCTCCCGGGCAACAAGACCTGGGCACACTCGGTCTCCACGGACCTCGTCAACTGGGTCCGGCTCGAGCCGGCGTTAGACCGGACCGAGCCCTACGACACCAAGGGCTGCTGGTCCGGCTCGGCGACGATCCTCCCCGACGGCGAACCGGCCATCCTGTACACCGGCGCAGACGACGTGAAAAACCAGGCCCAGTGCATCGCCTTCCCCAAGAACCGGTCCGACCCGTACCTGAGGGAATGGACCAAGCCGGACATCAACCCACTGATCCGGCCGGTCGGACCGGACCTGAACCCGCGCCAGTTCAGGGACCCGACCACCGGTTGGGTCGGACCGGACGGGCTCTGGAGGATAGCCATTGGCGCCGAGCTGAACGGCTACAGCGCCGCGCTCTCGTACAAGAGTGAAGACTTTGTGCATTGGAGCAGAGTTGATCACCCTCTGTACTCTTCCAATGCATCCTCCATGTGGGAGTGCCCCGACTTCTTCCCGGTGTTGCCCGGTGGCGACGACCGTGGTGTGGACTCATCGGCGGCGATCCCAGAGGGAGCCAAGCATGTGCTGAAGATGAGCTTGGATGCTCATGACTTTTACATGGTGGGAGTGTATGATCTGAAAAGTGACAGGTTCTTGCCTGATGCTGAGTTGGATGACAAGAGGCTTTGGTCAAGGATTGATCATGGCAACTACTACGCGTCGAAATCGTTCTTCGATTCGAAGAAGGGGAGGAGGGTTATTTGGGGCTGGGCTAATGAGTCGGATAGCTTGTCAGATGATGTCGCAAAGGGCTGGGCTGGAATCCATGTAAGTGATAAATACATATAACACATTCATTTAGGCGGTATGTTGGAAGCGGGAGCATACACTCCGGGGAGTCGGAAAAGGCTTCCATATGAGACATGTGTTTTGTCCCTGAATTTCTGAGATACTACTCTATAGCTGATGAACTGATTTTGCTCATGTCGTGACCTCAATTACCCTAGCTAATCTGTTGCATGTAGGCAATCCCCAGGAGAATCTGGTTAGACAGTGATGGCAAGCAATTACTGCAATGGCCAGTTGAAGAGATTGAATCCCTTCGAACAAATGAAGTCAGTCTTGAAGGTATAGAGCTCAAGAAGGGAGATCTATCTGAGATTAAGGGGATTAATACTTTACAGGTTCTATCTCTCTTGACCAACCAAGTACTGACGTCTTGTTTTTCTCTATCAAAAATGGTGTCGTAGTAGATTGCTTGTTTTACACCAACTGGAAGTTACTTTTACATGGGTAACAATTTCTTGTAACAGGCAGATGTTGAAATAGACTTCGAGCTGGCAGCCACAGATAGTGTTGATGCTTTTGACCCTTCATGGCTTTTGGACACCGAGAAGCTTTGCCGGGAAGCAGACGCGTCAGTCGATGGAGGTGTCGGGCCATTCGGGCTGCTTGTTCTGGCGTCTGACAACCTGCACGAGTACACGGCTGTGTACTTGAGGATTTACAAATCGCAGCACAAGTACATGGTCCTCATGTGCTCCGATCTAAGAAGGTTAGCAGTGGCTGATCGCCCCTCCGAGCGTCTGTTAGGATTGATGCATGGAAAATGTTCAGATCCGTTTGATCACTGAAAACGTACCTGCTTGCATGGATAAGCCAAGGATCAGATTTTAAACCTATACAAGATGGCTGCTTCTTTATATTGTTGAATCCTTCTTCTTCTTCTTCTTTTTTTGGAGCTAGCAGGTCATCGTTGAGAGCGGGAATGTACACACCGGTGTACGGAGGGTTCTTCGAGATTGACCTTGGCAGGGAGAAGAAGACGGTCCTATCTTTGAGAACTCTGGTGCGTCGGGATCTGCATACATCTGCTTGGCATTCCACTTGCAGCAAAGAGTCTGTGCGGGTGAACAAGAACTGATGCATCTAACGCGCGCGCAGGTTGATCGCTCGGTGGTGGAGAGCTTTGGCGGCGGCGGGAGGGCGTGCATCACGGCGAGGGTTTACCCGGCCGGCCTGGTGGTGGAGGGAAGCACTCACTTGTACGTGTTTAACAACGGCACGAGCACCGCCGGGGTGTCGCGGCTGAAGGCGTGGAGCATGAGGAAAGCGCGAGTGAACATCAAATCAAAGGATCTATATAGCTAGTAACTAACCAAGTGGTTGTTTCTTGAATTGGCATGCAAACATGGATTGACCTACTGTGGGGAGTTCTGCCACGAAAAGTAATTCAGAACGCCAAAGAGTACAGTTAAAACCACAAACGTTGACCGCTGTATCTGGCGCCTTTCGGACCAGAGCCTAAACCAGAAACCACTCGGCCAAACTGCCTTTCGTGCTGTACTTCTCTGCAAACATTTGAGTCAGCGTTCCATGCGATTTTGAACAAAGAGCAAAACGAGCTGAAGATGAGAACATAATTTTTTTAAAAAAAGGAAATGAAAATGATAACATCACAAAAAGGTCAATTTAGGTACGTCTTGAAGGCTCAATTGCTTCGTATATCTATGTCCTTTGATGACAATATTAGAGGTGAAAACGGATCGAATAGTGTTTAAATCATATCCACATCCACATTTTTTTTGGATTTGAATATGAATCGAACAAACATTGAATACGAATATGGATCAGATAAATATCGGATGCAAATTTGAATCGAATATTTACTTAGTTCGGTCAAATTCAGGTATCCTCATAACTTATGTAGTATGAAGACATTAATGATATTTTATCCTTATACAATCACACTTAATTATTCTAATTCATTTACTTCACTTAACAAAACACAAATTCACGCTCAATTAAAATAACTTGCCTAACTACTTAGTCGTATTGTAATACAATATGCATGTTGCTTCGTCTAATACAAGTACGGATACAGATAGTCCAGATAAAATAATATTTCGGATGGTAAAAGTTCATACCATATTCGCATCCATATTGTTTATACAAATTTGAATTCGAATATATACGAATAGCATAGAAATTGTTAATCAGATAAAAAAAATCTATACCATATTCGTATCCTATCGAATACGATAACCAAATAATACGGATAATTCGTATCCACTTTTCATCCCTAGACAATCCCTAGATAAGATGCAGTCCAACAATGCGTACTACAATATTTTATAGTGTAGATGTAATAGAAAATGCAACTCATATTGTTGGATTACACAATTTAAGAATATTTATTTCAGATTTCATCCTACGCGTTACTTGTTAACATCCAAGTTTTTGACAATTTAGAATCTAACAAAACCTTCGTTAAGCATCCTTTACTTCACTGATAGGTTATCGCAACGTAAATATAGAGTGTAGGACCAGTATAGCAACATAGTGAATGATGCCTATAAATTTCCCTCAAGTATATACCAATCCTTCACTCCAATAATTATAGAGATATGAATATCAGGATTGGAAACCAATACCCAAACTTAGCAAATCAAGAAACCAAAATCCCAAGAACTCAGGGCTCATGCGGTCATACTAGCTATCAGGGGCGGTTTGACCGGTGCCTAACAGTCTGACCGGCCTCTAGCGGTCTGACCAGAGGGGTTTGGTCTGACCGCTCCACTATTCCAGAACTAAAAATTTTAGCCTGCGCCGATGCAACTTTTGGTGCAACCCCAAAAATACAAGTCCAAATGAGATGAAGCTTTGCACACAACTTGATTATGGTCTCAAGAACCAATGCCAAGCAAGAATCGTTTGAATCCATATCAAAATTTAGATCTTTTCAAGATTAGGTAAAGATGCATCAAAACGGGCAAAATCCAAAAACTCTGAGTATATCCTGTTCGTAGGTGGAGGATAGTCAAGATGGCTCTAAATATATTTTCATATGTCACAACAACTAAGAATTCATAGAGATTTGAAGCAAAAACCCTTAGATTAAGAAATCTCACGTAGAGGCCAAAACAAGCAAAATCGGACAACTTCAACAACTTGCAAAATCTGATGTCTAGATAGATGGAGATTAATTTTTATGAGATATCTCCATCACTTGTCCTTGGTATTCAGCAAGATCAGGAACGGGGAGAGAAGATCAAAACCAACAAGATCAAAAATAAATCAACCAAAGCAAGAAGGAACGATGAGAGATGAATAAAGTTGATGTATTAGTACTTAAAAATGAAGGTTTTACAGTCACTCCACTTGGAGAACAAGAGAGCACACCATAACACCCACACTTCTCAAGTCCTAACCCTAACACTTGGAGAGACAAAAGGAATCAAATTCCCCTACACAGCTTCAAGAGGAAACAACTAAAAACACTTGCAAGGGAAAAATAGCTCGAAAGATCTAAACTTGCAAAATTCACTCCCCAAATTCTTTTCTCAGAAGAAATGGCTAAAAGAAGAGATAGCTATGCTCTATACTCCACATGGTCTCTAGAAGAAGGATAACTCATAGTTAAGGAGTGAATCTAAAACAATAAAAATCCCCTAGACATTAGTGACTGGAGAAACAAACTCAACTTAGACTGGAGGACAACACAACCTAGAAAACTCAAAATATGCCTAAGAGGGACTCACACAAGAATAATCTTATACTTAGCCCTATCAACCCACCAAATACAAAAGTCCCTAAATGATATACAAATCATGAATCAAGGACAAAAGTAAAACACACAGGATAGAAATCTATGTTGCATCGCTTGGTGGTGAGATGTAGTCGAAAGAGTAAAAGCTGAGCTAAATTGCATCCCAAAAGTGATTGCCATCACTGGATACTGGAATGCGATAGAAAAAGACCCAAAATCTTCAAAACCAGGGATTTGCCCTAGGCCATTCAGACCGTCATCATGTGGCCGGTCTAACCGCCCTTGCAAACTAGTCTGATTGCTCCTCTGGTACTCCGCTGCAATATTCTTGTACACTTGGTCTCCCTTCTCTCATGTAAAGCCGACACCAATAGAAAAAAAGTCGTTTGCACCTTGAAACCAGGTTAGTGAGAAATGACATGCAAATCTGGTCCAGTGACACTGACAAGCCAAAATACTATGATCCAAAATAAGAGATAGACAATAAAAATCCAATACTCATATAAGTATAATCAAACAATTTTGAGTATAAACATGAATGAACATAACTAAATAGAGCATGGCTATGACCAAAACATGAACGCTATATGCTAGAGAGATAAATCAAACTCTATTTATATCCATGGTAGGCATTGAAGAAAATGAGCAATAAAATACATAGAATGATAAGCATACAATCAAGGATAAAAATGCAAGAAATGCTTTGGCAGACCTCATCTATTTATAATTAGCAATACCGCTTGTATTACCAATATCATGTAAGCATAAAATATGTCAATGAACAAAACATATCTAAATTATGCTAACATGAATTGAAAGTAATATATGCTAACATAGATATCTAATAGATATATGGATGCCTAAAGTAAGATATCACAAAAGCATGATAATGAATATATCAAGATAATACAAGCTTATAATGAAAAGCTAAGCTCGCATATACATGAAAATCATGATCAAAATTCTAACTTATGCATATATGAGCATGAACAAGCATAGCATGACATAAGATAAATTAAGAATAACGCATACTAATGCCAGGAAGATAAAGCCCTGCATTCACACATGATGTATCACACTACCAAGTATATATATAAAATATGACATGGAACGAATCATACAAATACATGATATAATGACATCAAGCAAGCACATGAATACATGAAGCACAATACTATCAAGAGCATGATATATTATATTGTAAGAATAATGCATAAGCCCAAACTCCGTAACTGGGCCTTAGAACTGGCCCAATATGTAATATACCCAATAGTATAGAGGAATGTACCAATGTATCATCATCTTTTGTAATTATCAAAGGGGTAAGATGGAAAATTTTCATCTTACCCCATTCATGTATATAAACCCCCAAGAGGGGTATGAGAAGGGAGATCCACTCATTTTACACATGATCTCTTGCCCTCCTGTCTCTAGCTCTACCTCGTCCCGTAGTGAAAGAGGTACCCTGTACTCCCTGATGTAGCAAGTCTACAACAAGAATAAAAATCATATATCTACAAAGTACGAACAATTAGTTAGCTATATATATATATATATTAGTAAGAGTAAAATATGTCAATATGATACAAATGAGCACATCGATAAGCACACCATGCTTACTAACCCTCGGTGCTAGCGGTGGTGCTAGTGCGACTGTTGGTGCTGGCGATGGTGTTGGGGTCACAATCGGTGTCAGGGATGTTATCGGTGATGGTGTCAGGGATACAAAGGGTGGCGGCACTATCGGGCCTGGTGTTTCTAAAGTGCAGTGGTTTTTGGGTTTTGGCTGAAATAGCACTGTAACGGTTGTTAGTTTTTTAGATATTTAATCAAAGGAAAATAAAAAAATAGGAAAAATAAAAAACATTATTATACTTCCACAAATAATACAAAGGGGGAAAAAGAGACCTGAAAATCAGAAGCCATGGTTGTTTGAAAGAGACCTGAGAATCGTTGTTTAAACAGAGTACGTGCATGCTATCTACTCGTGTGCCAAATTTGCCGTTGAGGGGGGTTTAAGGCTTGGAGCACATGAGACTGAGAGTAATCAACCACTGCCTAGCTACTAAAAGTCAGTCGGCCGGTACATGTATATATATAGGCGGCTACAGAAGCACCGAGGCCTAGCTTTTCGGAGCAAGAAACGCTGGAGCAGGTACGTTTCTTCTACGGTATTGCATGTACATTAGTATCGTTGCCATTAAAGGCACGTTCTCGTGCAGAACTAAAATTCAATGACGAAGGCAGCTGGACTACTAATGGTGGGGAAACTAATAATGGATTTGTGTCGCCGATTAGTACGTGGGAACTGAACCATGCATGCATGCATATATACATAGTGGCACAGCAATTCACCTGCATGCGTTCTCACCTCGACGAAGGTGTTCTCCGGCGACAAGCCGATCGATCGACCCTGCACCTCCTGGCTCGCTCGAAATTCTGCTCCCTAGCTCAACTCCTCTTGCCATCGCCGCCGCCACCGAAAGCAGCGTGTACGTTATAGCAGATGGCTTCTATATATATGTATTTTTTTAAAAAACAATGATGAATAGTACTTACGATTTTAAACTTAAAAAAACTATTTAGAGAAGCCTACTGAAGAAACAACCCTTGTTTGTTTCAATTTCCGGAAAAGTTAAGATCAAAAGCCACCAAAAAAAAAAGAGCAAAAAAGAATAGGGCTAAGACTACACACTGGCCTGCTCGATCGTGAACCACACTCGACCAGTGAACAACAGCACCAAGCCGGTTTACTCCAGGAAGGTACAGCGTTTTTGGGCAAAAAACACAGGGAAGAAAACCTCGCCCTGTGAGGCATACTACATTCCCAAATGCTTTGCAAATTGCAACTTGATTGATACATAAAAGCCCAATTAATAAAGAGGTAAACTGTTAGTTAAGCACAACCATATATAAAAGAGGCGCGCAACACTTAATCATGTACTAGCTTGTGCTTTCACACGCTCGCTCGCTTAATTAGTGCAAACGGATTATCTGCTCTTGCTTGAGGCAAGCAGGTTAACTCAGAGTTGCCAACCTTGTTAGCTCGATATCTCCGATCCACCTTTCAGTACAGCGCTGTATATTATCACGGGGCACGCGGGCATGCATGCATGGGAACTTCGATATTATATGCAAATTAAATTTAGTCAAGTACTGAAGTTTCATGCATGTGAGGAAAGGAAGACACTGAAGTCTAGAGGTGTATATATATATATATAGGAACACTGCAAGTAAATTAAAGAGCCACATAGAAATTCAGAAATAGTACTAACACAATGGTACCTGGTATGTATATATATATATGTTTCATTAGCACATATGAAACCTCAGTACAAGCAGAGACTCCCGTTTAATTGTGATAGTATAACACAACACGCGAATCATATATAATTGACCACGTGTAGAGACGACATAATCACATAAACGGCATGCAACTTATTCATCAGACGCCGCACAGCTAGCTGTGGGTCCAAAATACATACATATATACGGTCTGGATGCATGCATGCTTAGATCAGCAAATGCCTTTCAACGCGGGGAGGTTAACCTTGCCGCAGACTCCAAGGACCGTATTGATGCCAGGGAGATTGACATTGGCACCAGCATTGATCTTGAAGGCGGTGCACAGGCACTTGGCGGCGTCGGTGCTTGAGAGTCCAGCGATCGGAGGGCAACACGGCTGCTTAGCCATGCCCGGATTGCCAATCAGCTTGCCTATGTCAAGTTTAGCGCACACCGCGAGGTCGACTAGTATGCTTTTTGGGCACTTACCGCCTTTTGGCGGCGGCGGGGACACGGTCGGTGCTGGAGTTGGGGTCACAGCCGGTGCCGGAGGCTGCGTCGGGGGCACGATCGGCGGAGGAGTAGGAGGTGGCGTCGGGGGTACAGTGGGTGCTGGAGATGGCGTTGGGGGCACAGTGGGTGCCGGAGGCTGCGTTGGGGGCATGATCGGCGGAGGAGTAGGAGGTGCCGGAGGTGGTGCTGGGGCTAGGCATGAGCTAGGCTGACGACCACCTTGGACAGGCGCCAAGACCAAAACAATCATTGTGAGGAAAAGGAGGCCAGGGGACGCTATGGACTTGGAGGCCATTGTTGCGGATCGATGTCATGGATCGAGCTATGGAGGACTTGTGGAGTATTTATAGGCAGCTAGCACGCCCGTACGTACGTACAGATTCCAGAGCAAACGTAACGCCCGGCCGCTAGTAATTTATATAGGTTGTACCCAACAGACGCAACGTGCGCTCGTGGACATTGGGAGTGATCTCGAGACTTTTCCTAGGCGCCGAACTAGCAGCGCACGCACGCACGCCTGCATGCAACCTGCATGTATGCTACTGTACATGTTCGATCGCGTATCAAAGCAAGATAGATCGGCCGTTGCGGGGTTTGGCGCACGCACGCACGTACGTCAGAATAATGCGCGCCTAACTCAGCGCGGGTACACATGACATGCTTAGTTTCCTTATAAGTGCGAGATACAACAAGCTAGTCCCTGACCTTGTTGCGCTGCAAAGAAAAATTGTAACCTCCCGTTTCCAAGGACGCCTGGACTCGACATCCCGCAACTACTCAAGTATGATCAGTTACGGAGCGTCGAGCAAGAGAATATCATAACACAACATGCTTACAACAAAAGAGCCAACCTATATTGCAACATAAGGTTTACCAACCAGTTTAATTACTATAGCGGGCGTGCAAGCCCGAAATATATTACATCACACAAAACACCTGGAAGCTCGAGCGTGAACGATATCTAGAACCACAAATCCTCACTGAAGAACGGTTCTTCTGGGGCGTCCTCGGCTGCCAAGCCTTCACCAGCTTCTTGAAACTCTGAAGGGGTTTAGCAAGCCGTGAGCGCAACAGCTTAGCAAGTCACAAGGGAAAACCCTAATTTAGCTAATTGCACGGATCACCAAAGGATGGGAGTATACCTGTTTTATTAGTTTGAGTGGATGCACTTTTATTTCTAAACAATTTTGAAAACCCAAAACCAAAGTCTACTCCTTAAGATTAGGGGGGGTTTCTTTCAAAGTTGATTATCCAACTATTCAATTTAAAACACTTGTGAAAACTATTTATGCCTCACTGATGGAATTACCCAATAGACACAGCTCCATTAATTGGGAGCACGATGTATTCGAATATCATTTAGTTGACTCTGCAGAGTTGCCCAACTTTACCCACAAACATTCTTAACCCTCATGACTGAGTTAAGGAATCAGGTCGTTTCATTGCTCAATCCTTTGTATACACTCTACCCGATAGGTTAGGGACTCGCACAGCTTCGGGTATCCGCTGGCCCACACGGAACGCCAAGCTCGAGTTGTGGAGACCTATCCTTGTTAGGTATGGGTTTGCCGATCCACATACCAACTTCCCAATGTAGGGTTTCACTCGAGTTGAGCATTTACTAAATCAGGGTTGACAAGTCAACACCTGTGGTTGAGCGATCATTATGTCACTTGCTCGGCGCAAGGGTCTAGTCCTTACATTTTCACGAGGCAACTAACCTCCACCCTAGTGTAAAGTGGTGGGCGAAGACCGTCTCACGGTACCCCACAGCTCTTCTACCCTAGCTTCCAATTTTCTAAATCTATCGGCCTGCGGCCACCACCTTAGTAGTGTAAAATTTTGCATGAAGTATACTACCATTATTTATACCATATTTAAATATTTCTAGGCTTGTCAAGGGTATGGTTACAACTTAACATGGCATTTGTCGGTGGTAGGAAGTATCTAATTAGCATGTCATTCTAAACATTTTATTTTAAGCAATTAAAAATTCATAAATAATAATAATACAAATACCATAAGTACATAATTTAAATGACATGGGATTCCAATATGATCAAGGGTTTGTAACTTTCCTTGGTACTCTACGAGCTTGGTGACTTCGTAAACCACGATTCCTTGGTTCTGTCCTTGTACTATCGCCTTCGAATACTCCAGTGCTAGCGCAAATACACAAAAATAACATAAGTCTGGCTTGAGTCTAATCGAGTGAGGAAAAATAATCTAATTAAAAAGGAGTAAAATACAATAAATTCAAATGGAGGGGGTTTTTGGATTTTTCTAGAGAGAATTTGGCAAAATGGAGGTCAAAAATGGGTTCGTAGCATCGAAACGATCAAGATGGCGTATTTTGGGAATTTTTAGGATTTTCTGAAGTTTTCTAGGATTTTATTTGATTTTTGGAAAAAGGAAAATCCCTGGAAATTCTTTTTGAACAGTACTGGGCCGACCCACCGCAATAGTGAGGCCCGGGAAAGAAATCGACCTACGCGGCTGAGCGGGCCGCGCGGCCTCGGCCCAGCGCGTGCATGCCTTCCCGCGCTGGATGGCCGACGCGTGGCCAGCGCGGGTGGCGGTGATGCGGAGGTTGTGAACGGTCCGGATCAAAAGTGTTAAATGAGATCGGACAGCCACGGAGAGGGACCATCCGATGGCTGAGGTTAGACAGCAATGAAAATGTGGACGGCTCTGATATGCCCACGTCGTCGTCATCAACCTCTAGCCTGTCGTTCTCGCCGCGAGGCAGAGAGAGACGGCGCGAGCCGAACGTCGCCGACAGCGCCTTCCGGCGGAATCCAGAGGTGGCACGAGGTGCCTTAGGAGATGGAAAACTCATTTGGGGGCTTTGGGACGGACGGTGAGGCTCAACGGCAGCGAACGACTGAAGAGAAGCCGACGGCGACTTTATGGCATCAGAGGCCATTAGCTGCGCTCTGGGCAAATTGGTGGGGTTTTGAGCATCTCTAGGGTGAGGGGATCACAATGGTGGTGGTGGTTTGAGCGGAAGAGCTCTCTGCTGAGCTCGGACGGCGGCGACCTCTTCTCGGACGGCGGCGACCTCCGTCGACAGGGCAGGAGAGTAAAGCTCTTGGCAAATGGAGTTCACCAGCGTGATCAGGAAGCAAAGGAGATTATATTAGCGAATGCAATTGGATTTTAGACAAGGAATGAAGAAGTTGAGCTCCAGGGATCACCGGAGCTAAGGAAGCTTGCTGGCGGCGATGCGGAGGCTCAAACTCAAATCGTCGGCTATGGGAGTGAACTAGGGGGTGGTGCGGAGGCTTTGGTGCGGGTGACTGGCTTAAAAAGAAGAGAGGAGAGCGGGCGGTTCGGCGCTGCCCGAGGCGTGGTGTGGGCGTGAGATGGGCAAGCTACGAAGCTGGCAGGCGGCACGGGCGAGCTGAGGGAAGTGACCGGCGTCGAATCCGAGAGATGGGGTGGTGCTATGGCGCTACGGCACGGGATGGAGCACGGGAGTAGTTCAACTGCAGGGATGGGCGGCAACGCGTCGTGCGGAGGAGGGAGAAGAGGCACTCGCTTGTACGTGTTTAGCAACAGCACGAGCACCGCCGGGGTGTCGCGGCTGAAGGCGTGGAGCATGAGGAAAGCGCGAGTGAACATCAAATCGAAGGATATATATAGCTAGTAACTAACCAAGTGGTTGTTTCTTGAATTGGCATGCAAACATGGATTGACCTGCTGTGCGGAGGTCTGCCACGGAAACATAGTTAGCAAGAAAACATCCGGATGATGTTTATCAATACCCCGAAAAGTAATTCAGAACGCCAAAGAATACAGTTAAAACCACGAAACGTTGACAGCTGTATCTGGCGCCTTTCGGACCAGAGCCTAAACCAGAAACCACTCGGCCAAACTGTCTTTCGTGCTATACTTCTCTGCAAATATTTGAGTCAGCGTTCCATGCGATTTCGAACAAAGAGCAAAACAAGCTGAAGATGAGAACATAATTAAACAAAGGAAATGAAGACGATAACATCAGAAAAAGGTCAGCTTAGGTACGTCTTGAAGGCTCAATTGCTTCGTATATCTATGTCCTTTGATGACAAGATTAGGGGTGAGAACGGATCGAATAGTGCTTAAATCATATCCTCATCCATATTTTTTTCTTGGATTCGAATACGAATCAAACAAATGTTGAATACAAATATGGATCGGATAAATGTCGGATGCAAATTCGAATCGAATATTTACTTAGTTCGGTTGAATTCAGATATCCTCATAACTTATGTAGTATGAAGATATTAATGATATTTTATCCTAATACAATCAAACTTAATTATTCTAATTCATTTACTTCACCTAACAAAACACGAATTCACGCTTAATTAAAAAAACTTGCCCAACTACTTAGTCGTATTGTAATGAAATATGCATATTGCTTCGTCGAATACGAGTACGGATACAGATAGTCTAGATAAAAAATATTTCGGATGGTAAAAGTCCATACCATATTCACATCCATATTGTTTATACGAATTTGAATTCGAATACGAATATCATAGAAATTGTTAATCAGATGAAAAAAATCTATATCATATTTGTATCTTGTCGAATACGGTAACCAAATAATACGGATAATTCGTATCCACTTTTCATCCCTAGACAATCCCTAGACAAGATGCAGTCCAACAATGCGTACTAAAGTATTTTATAGTGCAGATGTAATAGAAAATGCAACTCATATTGTTGGATTACACAATTTAAGATTATTTATTTCAGATTTCATCCTACGCGTTACTTTTTAACATCCAAGTGTTTGGCAATTCAGAATCTAACAAAACCTTCGTTAAGCATCCTTTACTTCACTTATAGGTCAATGCAATGTAAATACAGAGTGTAGGATCAATATAGCAACATAGTGAATGGTGCTTATAAATTTCCCTCAAGTATATACCAATCCTTCACTCTAATAATTATAGAGTTATGAATATCAGGAATGGAAACCAATACCCAAACTTAGCAAATCAAGAAACCAAAATCCCAAGAACTCAGGGCTCATGCGGTCAGACCAGCTATTAGGGGTGGTCTGATCGACGCCTAGCAGTTTGACCGGCCTCTAGCGGTCTGACCAGAGGGGTTTGGTTTAATCGCTCTACTATTCTAGAACTAAAAATTTTAGCTTTCGCCGATGTAACTTTTGGTGCAATCCAAAAAATACAAGTCCAAATGAGATGAAGCTTTGCACACAACTTGATTATGGTCTCAAGAACCTATGTCAAGCAAGAATCATTTGAATTCATGTTAAAATTTAGATCTTTTCAAGACTAGGTAAAGATGCATCAAAATGAGCAAAAACCAAAAACTCCGAGTATGCCTTGTTCGTAGGTGGAGGATGACCAAGATGGCTCTAAATATATTTTCATATGTCACAGCAACTAAGAACTCATAGAGATTTGAATCAAAAACTCTTAGATCAAGAAATCTCACGTAGAGGCCAAAACAAGCAAAACCGGACAACTTCAACAACTTACAAAATCTGATATCTAGATGAATGGAGATTGATTTTTATGAGATATCTCCATTACTTACTTGTCCTTGGTATTTAGAAAGATCAGGAAAGGGGAGAGAAGATCAAAACCAACAAGATAAAAAACAACAAAGTTGATGTATGAAGGTTTTATAGCAACTCCACCTGGAGGACAAGAGAGCACACCATAACACCCACACTTCTCAAGTCCTAACCCTAACACTTGGAGAGACAAAAGGAATCAAATTCCCCTACACAAAAGCTTCAAGGGGAAACAACTGAAAGCACTTGCAAGGGAAAAAAATAGCTCGAAAGATCTAAACTTGCAAAATTCACTCCCAAACTCTTTTCTCAGAAGAAATAGCTAGAATGGCTAAAAGAAGAGAGAGCTATGCTCTATACTCCACATAGTCTCTAGAAGAAGAATGATTCATAGTTAAGGAGTGAATCTAAAACAATAAAAATCCCCTAGACATTATTGACTGGAGAAGCAAGCTCAACTTAGATTGGAGGAAAGCATAACCTAGAAAACTCAAAATATGCCTAAGAGGGACTCACACAAGAATGATCTTATACTCAGCCCAATCAACTCACGAACTACAAAAGTCCCTAAATGATATACAAATAATGAATCAAGGACAAAAGTAAAACACACAGGATAGAAATCTATGTCGCACCGCTTGGCGGTGAGATGTAGTCGAAAGAGTAGAAGCTGAGCTAAATTGCATCCCAAAAGTGATTGCCATCACTAGATACTGGAATGCAGCTGAAAAAGACCCAAAATCTTCAAAACCAGGGATTTGCCCTAGGCTAGTTAGACTGTCATCATGTGGCTGGTCTAACCACCCTTGCAAACTATTCTGACTGCTCCTCTGGTACTTCGCTGCAATATTCTTGTACACTTGATCTCCCATCTCTCATGTAAAGTCTACACCAATAGAAAAGAAGCCGTTTGCGCCTCGAAACTAGGTTACTGAGAAATGAGATGCTAATCTGGTCCAGTGACACTGACAAGCCAAAATACTATAATCCAAAATAAGAGGTAGACAATAAAAATTCAATACTCATATAAATATAATCAAACAATTTTGAGCATAAACATGAATGAACATAACTAAATAGAGCATGGCTATGAGCAAAACATGAATACTATATGCTAGAGAGATGAATCAAACTCTATTTATATCCATCGTAGGCATTGAAGAAAATGAGCAAAAAAACATATAAAATGATAAGCACACACACTCAAGGATAACAATGCAAGAAATGCTTTAGCAGACCTCATCTATTTATAATTAGCAATACCGCTTGCATTACCAATATCATGTAAGTATAAAACATGTCAATGAACAAAACATGCCTACATTATGCTAACATGAATCGAAAGTAATATATGCTAACATAGATATCTAATAGATATATGGATGCCTAAAGCAAGATATCACAAAAGCATGACAATGAATATATCAAGACAATGCAAGCTTATAATGAAAAGCTAAGCTCACATATACATGAAAAGCATGATCAAAATTCTAACTTATGCATATATGAGCATGAACAAACATAGCATGACATAAGATAAATTAAGAATAACGCATACTAATGCCAGGAAGATAACGTCCTGTATTCACACATGATATATCACACTACCAAGTATACACAAAATATGACATAGAACGAATCATACAAATACATGATATAATGACATCAAGCAAGTACATGAATACATGAAACACAATACTATCAAGAGCATGATATATTATATTGTAAGAATAATGCATACTCAAGAGAATTGTTGTAAGGGTGGCCCAACCCCCGTGACTGGTAGGGGCGGAAAACGGTAACAGATAATTCGTTTTATCTGATATTCGTATCCGAGAAAATGCGAATGTGGTAAGCAAAATCCGTATTTGAAAATGTTCGTATTCGTATTCGAGAATATTCGTATCCGTATTTGAGAATATTCGTATTCGCATTCGTATTCGAGAATATTCGTATCCGTATTCGTATTCGAGACTATTCGATTCGTATTCGATCCGTTTCTAGAACCCATGAAAAATCCGTACAAATTTTGTGATTCAAAATTTGAATTTAGGCGGTTTAAAATCGGTAACCAGTCAAAAATAAGTGAAAAATCGGCAAAACAGTTAGGAATCCGTTTTATCCGATATTCGTATATGAGAAAATCCGCATTCGAAAAATATTTGTATTCGTATTTGAGAATATTCGTATCCATATTTGAGAATATTTGAATTCATATTCGTATTCGTTTTAAAAATATGGATTCATATTCGTATTTGAAACTATTCGATCGTATCCGATCCGTTTCCACCCCTAGTGACTGGGCCTTATAACTGGCTCAATATGTAATATACCCAATAGTATAGAGAAATATACCAATGTACCCTCTTTTGTAATTATCAAAGGGGTAGGAGGGGAATTTTTCATCCTACCCCATTCGTGTATATAAACCCCAAGAGGGGTATGAAAAAGGGGATCCACTCATTTTACACATGAGCTCTCGCTTTCTTGTCTCTAGCTCTACCTCCTCCCGTGGAGAAAGGGGTACCATGTACTCTCTGTTATAGCAAGGCTACAACAAGAATAAAAATCATATATCTACAAAGCACGAATAACTAGCTAGCTCAAGGATACATAATCAAAAAATATATAAAAGGCATGACAAGAGTGTAGTAAGAGTAAAACATGTCAATATGATACAAATGAGCACATCGATAAGCACAACATGCTTACTAACCCTCGGTGCTAGTGGTGGTGTTGGTGCGACTGTAGGTGCCGGCGATGGTGTTGGGGTCACGATTGGTGCCAGGGATGTTGTTGGTGATGGTGTTAGGGATACAATCGGTGGCGGCACTATCGAGCCTGGTGTCAGGACTGGGGATGGGGCCTAAGCGTGGGCAGAAGCCAAGTAAATTAAAGAGCCACATAGAAATTCAGAAATAGTACTAACACAATGGTACCTGGTATGTATATATATATGTTTCATTAGCACATATGAAACCTCAGTACAAGCAGAGACTCCCGTTTAATTGTGATAGTATAACACAACACGCGAATCATATATAATTGACCACGTGTAGAGACGACATAATCACATAAACGGCATGCAACTTATTCATCAGACGCCGCACAGCTAGCTGTGGGTCCAAAATACATACATATATACGGTCTGGATGCATGCATGCTTAGATCAGCAAATGCCTTTCAACGCGGGGAGGTTAACCTTGCCGCAGACTCCAAGGACCGTATTGATGCCAGGGAGATTGACATTGGCACCAGCATTGATCTTGAAGGCGGTGCACAGGCACTTGGCGGCGTCGGTGCTTGAGAGTCCAGCGATCGGAGGGCAACACGGCTGCTTAGCCATGCCCGGATTGCCAATCAGCTTGCCTATGTCAAGTTTAGCGCACACCGCGAGGTCGACTAGTATGCTTTTTGGGCACTTACCGCCTTTTGGCGGCGGCGGGGACACGGTCGGTGCTGGAGTTGGGGTCACAGCCGGTGCCGGAGGCTGCGTCGGGGGCACGATCGGCGGAGGAGTAGGAGGTGGCGTCGGGGGTACAGTGGGTGCTGGAGATGGCGTTGGGGGCACAGTGGGTGCCGGAGGCTGCGTTGGGGGCATGATCGGCGGAGGAGTAGGAGGTGCCGGAGGTGGTGCTGGGGCTAGGCATGAGCTAGGCTGACGACCACCTTGGACAGGCGCCAAGACCAAAACAATCATTGTGAGGAAAAGGAGGCCAGGGGACGCTATGGACTTGGAGGCCATTGTTGCGGATCGATGTCATGGATCGAGCTATGGAGGACTTGTGGAGTATTTATAGGCAGCTAGCACGCCCGTACGTACGTACAGATTCCAGAGCAAACGTAACGCCCGGCCGCTAGTAATTTATATAGGTTGTACCCAACAGACGCAACGTGCGCTCGTGGACATTGGGAGTGATCTCGAGACTTTTCCTAGGCGCCGAACTAGCAGCGCACGCACGCACGCCTGCATGCAACCTGCATGTATGCTACTGTACATGTTCGATCGCGTATCAAAGCAAGATAGATCGGCCGTTGCGGGGTTTGGCGCACGCACGCACGTACGTCAGAATAATGCGCGCCTAACTCAGCGCGGGTACACATGACATGCTTAGTTTCCTTATAAGTGCGAGATACAACAAGCTAGTCCCTGACCTTGTTGCGCTGCAAAGAAAAATTGTAACCTCCCGTTTCCAAGGACGCCTGGACTCGACATCCCGCAACTACTCAAGTATGATCAGTTACGGAGCGTCGAGCAAGAGAATATCATAACACAACATGCTTACAACAAAAGAGCCAACCTATATTGCAACATAAGGTTTACCAACCAGTTTAATTACTATAGCGGGCGTGCAAGCCCGAAATATATTACATCACACAAAACACCTGGAAGCTCGAGCGTGAACGATATCTAGAACCACAAATCCTCACTGAAGAACGGTTCTTCTGGGGCGTCCTCGGCTGCCAAGCCTTCACCAGCTTCTTGAAACTCTGAAGGGGTTTAGCAAGCCGTGAGCGCAACAGCTTAGCAAGTCACAAGGGAAAACCCTAATTTAGCTAATTGCACGGATCACCAAAGGATGGGAGTATACCTGTTTTATTAGTTTGAGTGGATGCACTTTTATTTCTAAACAATTTTGAAAACCCAAAACCAAAGTCTACTCCTTAAGATTAGGGGGGGTTTCTTTCAAAGTTGATTATCCAACTATTCAATTTAAAACACTTGTGAAAACTATTTATGCCTCACTGATGGAATTACCCAATAGACACAGCTCCATTAATTGGGAGCACGATGTATTCGAATATCATTTAGTTGACTCTGCAGAGTTGCCCAACTTTACCCACAAACATTCTTAACCCTCATGACTGAGTTAAGGAATCAGGTCGTTTCATTGCTCAATCCTTTGTATACACTCTACCCGATAGGTTAGGGACTCGCACAGCTTCGGGTATCCGCTGGCCCACACGGAACGCCAAGCTCGAGTTGTGGAGACCTATCCTTGTTAGGTATGGGTTTGCCGATCCACATACCAACTTCCCAATGTAGGGTTTCACTCGAGTTGAGCATTTACTAAATCAGGGTTGACAAGTCAACACCTGTGGTTGAGCGATCATTATGTCACTTGCTCGGCGCAAGGGTCTAGTCCTTACATTTTCACGAGGCAACTAACCTCCACCCTAGTGTAAAGTGGTGGGCGAAGACCGTCTCACGGTACCCCACAGCTCTTCTACCCTAGCTTCCAATTTTCTAAATCTATCGGCCTGCGGCCACCACCTTAGTAGTGTAAAATTTTGCATGAAGTATACTACCATTATTTATACCATATTTAAATATTTCTAGGCTTGTCAAGGGTATGGTTACAACTTAACATGGCATTTGTCGGTGGTAGGAAGTATCTAATTAGCATGTCATTCTAAACATTTTATTTTAAGCAATTAAAAATTCATAAATAATAATAATACAAATACCATAAGTACATAATTTAAATGACATGGGATTCCAATATGATCAAGGGTTTGTAACTTTCCTTGGTACTCTACGAGCTTGGTGACTTCGTAAACCACGATTCCTTGGTTCTGTCCTTGTACTATCGCCTTCGAATACTCCAGTGCTAGCGCAAATACACAAAAATAACATAAGTCTGGCTTGAGTCTAATCGAGTGAGGAAAAATAATCTAATTAAAAAGGAGTAAAATACAATAAATTCAAATGGAGGGGGTTTTTGGATTTTTCTAGAGAGAATTTGGCAAAATGGAGGTCAAAAATGGGTTCGTAGCATCGAAACGATCAAGATGGCGTATTTTGGGAATTTTTAGGATTTTCTGAAGTTTTCTAGGATTTTATTTGATTTTTGGAAAAAGGAAAATCCCTGGAAATTCTTTTTGAACAGTACTGGGCCGACCCACCGCAATAGTGAGGCCCGGGAAAGAAATCGACCTACGCGGCTGAGCGGGCCGCGCGGCCTCGGCCCAGCGCGTGCATGCCTTCCCGCGCTGGATGGCCGACGCGTGGCCAGCGCGGGTGGCGGTGATGCGGAGGTTGTGAACGGTCCGGATCAAAAGTGTTAAATGAGATCGGACAGCCACGGAGAGGGACCATCCGATGGCTGAGGTTAGACAGCAATGAAAATGTGGACGGCTCTGATATGCCCACGTCGTCGTCATCAACCTCTAGCCTGTCGTTCTCGCCGCGAGGCAGAGAGAGACGGCGCGAGCCGAACGTCGCCGACAGCGCCTTCCGGCGGAATCCAGAGGTGGCACGAGGTGCCTTAGGAGATGGAAAACTCATTTGGGGGCTTTGGGACGGACGGTGAGGCTCAACGGCAGCGAACGACTGAAGAGAAGCCGACGGCGACTTTATGGCATCAGAGGCCATTAGCTGCGCTCTGGGCAAATTGGTGGGGTTTTGAGCATCTCTAGGGTGAGGGGATCACAATGGTGGTGGTGGTTTGAGCGGAAGAGCTCTCTGCTGAGCTCGGACGGCGGCGACCTCTTCTCGGACGGCGGCGACCTCCGTCGACAGGGCAGGAGAGTAAAGCTCTTGGCAAATGGAGTTCACCAGCGTGATCAGGAAGCAAAGGAGATTATATTAGCGAATGCAATTGGATTTTAGACAAGGAATGAAGAAGTTGAGCTCCAGGGATCACCGGAGCTAAGGAAGCTTGCTGGCGGCGATGCGGAGGCTCAAACTCAAATCGTCGGCTATGGGAGTGAACTAGGGGGTGGTGCGGAGGCTTTGGTGCGGGTGACTGGCTTAAAAAGAAGAGAGGAGAGCGGGCGGTTCGGCGCTGCCCGAGGCGTGGTGTGGGCGTGAGATGGGCAAGCTACGAAGCTGGCAGGCGGCACGGGCGAGCTGAGGGAAGTGACCGGCGTCGAATCCGAGAGATGGGGTGGTGCTATGGCGCTACGGCACGGGATGGAGCACGGGAGTAGTTCAACTGCAGGGATGGGCGGCAACGCGTCGTGCGGAGGAGGGAGAAGAGGCACTCGCTTGTACGTGTTTAGCAACAGCACGAGCACCGCCGGGGTGTCGCGGCTGAAGGCGTGGAGCATGAGGAAAGCGCGAGTGAACATCAAATCGAAGGATATATATAGCTAGTAACTAACCAAGTGGTTGTTTCTTGAATTGGCATGCAAACATGGATTGACCTGCTGTGCGGAGGTCTGCCACGGAAACATAGTTAGCAAGAAAACATCCGGATGATGTTTATCAATACCCCGAAAAGTAATTCAGAACGCCAAAGAATACAGTTAAAACCACGAAACGTTGACAGCTGTATCTGGCGCCTTTCGGACCAGAGCCTAAACCAGAAACCACTCGGCCAAACTGTCTTTCGTGCTATACTTCTCTGCAAATATTTGAGTCAGCGTTCCATGCGATTTCGAACAAAGAGCAAAACAAGCTGAAGATGAGAACATAATTAAACAAAGGAAATGAAGACGATAACATCAGAAAAAGGTCAGCTTAGGTACGTCTTGAAGGCTCAATTGCTTCGTATATCTATGTCCTTTGATGACAAGATTAGGGGTGAGAACGGATCGAATAGTGCTTAAATCATATCCTCATCCATATTTTTTTCTTGGATTCGAATACGAATCAAACAAATGTTGAATACAAATATGGATCGGATAAATGTCGGATGCAAATTCGAATCGAATATTTACTTAGTTCGGTTGAATTCAGATATCCTCATAACTTATGTAGTATGAAGATATTAATGATATTTTATCCTAATACAATCAAACTTAATTATTCTAATTCATTTACTTCACCTAACAAAACACGAATTCACGCTTAATTAAAAAAACTTGCCCAACTACTTAGTCGTATTGTAATGAAATATGCATATTGCTTCGTCGAATACGAGTACGGATACAGATAGTCTAGATAAAAAATATTTCGGATGGTAAAAGTCCATACCATATTCACATCCATATTGTTTATACGAATTTGAATTCGAATACGAATATCATAGAAATTGTTAATCAGATGAAAAAAATCTATATCATATTTGTATCTTGTCGAATACGGTAACCAAATAATACGGATAATTCGTATCCACTTTTCATCCCTAGACAATCCCTAGACAAGATGCAGTCCAACAATGCGTACTAAAGTATTTTATAGTGCAGATGTAATAGAAAATGCAACTCATATTGTTGGATTACACAATTTAAGATTATTTATTTCAGATTTCATCCTACGCGTTACTTTTTAACATCCAAGTGTTTGGCAATTCAGAATCTAACAAAACCTTCGTTAAGCATCCTTTACTTCACTTATAGGTCAATGCAATGTAAATACAGAGTGTAGGATCAATATAGCAACATAGTGAATGGTGCTTATAAATTTCCCTCAAGTATATACCAATCCTTCACTCTAATAATTATAGAGTTATGAATATCAGGAATGGAAACCAATACCCAAACTTAGCAAATCAAGAAACCAAAATCCCAAGAACTCAGGGCTCATGCGGTCAGACCAGCTATTAGGGGTGGTCTGATCGACGCCTAGCAGTTTGACCGGCCTCTAGCGGTCTGACCAGAGGGGTTTGGTTTAATCGCTCTACTATTCTAGAACTAAAAATTTTAGCTTTCGCCGATGTAACTTTTGGTGCAATCCAAAAAATACAAGTCCAAATGAGATGAAGCTTTGCACACAACTTGATTATGGTCTCAAGAACCTATGTCAAGCAAGAATCATTTGAATTCATGTTAAAATTTAGATCTTTTCAAGACTAGGTAAAGATGCATCAAAATGAGCAAAAACCAAAAACTCCGAGTATGCCTTGTTCGTAGGTGGAGGATGACCAAGATGGCTCTAAATATATTTTCATATGTCACAGCAACTAAGAACTCATAGAGATTTGAATCAAAAACTCTTAGATCAAGAAATCTCACGTAGAGGCCAAAACAAGCAAAACCGGACAACTTCAACAACTTACAAAATCTGATATCTAGATGAATGGAGATTGATTTTTATGAGATATCTCCATTACTTACTTGTCCTTGGTATTTAGAAAGATCAGGAAAGGGGAGAGAAGATCAAAACCAACAAGATAAAAAACAACAAAGTTGATGTATGAAGGTTTTATAGCAACTCCACCTGGAGGACAAGAGAGCACACCATAACACCCACACTTCTCAAGTCCTAACCCTAACACTTGGAGAGACAAAAGGAATCAAATTCCCCTACACAAAAGCTTCAAGGGGAAACAACTGAAAGCACTTGCAAGGGAAAAAAATAGCTCGAAAGATCTAAACTTGCAAAATTCACTCCCAAACTCTTTTCTCAGAAGAAATAGCTAGAATGGCTAAAAGAAGAGAGAGCTATGCTCTATACTCCACATAGTCTCTAGAAGAAGAATGATTCATAGTTAAGGAGTGAATCTAAAACAATAAAAATCCCCTAGACATTATTGACTGGAGAAGCAAGCTCAACTTAGATTGGAGGAAAGCATAACCTAGAAAACTCAAAATATGCCTAAGAGGGACTCACACAAGAATGATCTTATACTCAGCCCAATCAACTCACGAACTACAAAAGTCCCTAAATGATATACAAATAATGAATCAAGGACAAAAGTAAAACACACAGGATAGAAATCTATGTCGCACCGCTTGGCGGTGAGATGTAGTCGAAAGAGTAGAAGCTGAGCTAAATTGCATCCCAAAAGTGATTGCCATCACTAGATACTGGAATGCAGCTGAAAAAGACCCAAAATCTTCAAAACCAGGGATTTGCCCTAGGCTAGTTAGACTGTCATCATGTGGCTGGTCTAACCACCCTTGCAAACTATTCTGACTGCTCCTCTGGTACTTCGCTGCAATATTCTTGTACACTTGATCTCCCATCTCTCATGTAAAGTCTACACCAATAGAAAAGAAGCCGTTTGCGCCTCGAAACTAGGTTACTGAGAAATGAGATGCTAATCTGGTCCAGTGACACTGACAAGCCAAAATACTATAATCCAAAATAAGAGGTAGACAATAAAAATTCAATACTCATATAAATATAATCAAACAATTTTGAGCATAAACATGAATGAACATAACTAAATAGAGCATGGCTATGAGCAAAACATGAATACTATATGCTAGAGAGATGAATCAAACTCTATTTATATCCATCGTAGGCATTGAAGAAAATGAGCAAAAAAACATATAAAATGATAAGCACACACACTCAAGGATAACAATGCAAGAAATGCTTTAGCAGACCTCATCTATTTATAATTAGCAATACCGCTTGCATTACCAATATCATGTAAGTATAAAACATGTCAATGAACAAAACATGCCTACATTATGCTAACATGAATCGAAAGTAATATATGCTAACATAGATATCTAATAGATATATGGATGCCTAAAGCAAGATATCACAAAAGCATGACAATGAATATATCAAGACAATGCAAGCTTATAATGAAAAGCTAAGCTCACATATACATGAAAAGCATGATCAAAATTCTAACTTATGCATATATGAGCATGAACAAACATAGCATGACATAAGATAAATTAAGAATAACGCATACTAATGCCAGGAAGATAACGTCCTGTATTCACACATGATATATCACACTACCAAGTATACACAAAATATGACATAGAACGAATCATACAAATACATGATATAATGACATCAAGCAAGTACATGAATACATGAAACACAATACTATCAAGAGCATGATATATTATATTGTAAGAATAATGCATACTCAAGAGAATTGTTGTAAGGGTGGCCCAACCCCCGTGACTGGTAGGGGCGGAAAACGGTAACAGATAATTCGTTTTATCTGATATTCGTATCCGAGAAAATGCGAATGTGGTAAGCAAAATCCGTATTTGAAAATGTTCGTATTCGTATTCGAGAATATTCGTATCCGTATTTGAGAATATTCGTATTCGCATTCGTATTCGAGAATATTCGTATCCGTATTCGTATTCGAGACTATTCGATTCGTATTCGATCCGTTTCTAGAACCCATGAAAAATCCGTACAAATTTTGTGATTCAAAATTTGAATTTAGGCGGTTTAAAATCGGTAACCAGTCAAAAATAAGTGAAAAATCGGCAAAACAGTTAGGAATCCGTTTTATCCGATATTCGTATATGAGAAAATCCGCATTCGAAAAATATTTGTATTCGTATTTGAGAATATTCGTATCCATATTTGAGAATATTTGAATTCATATTCGTATTCGTTTTAAAAATATGGATTCATATTCGTATTTGAAACTATTCGATCGTATCCGATCCGTTTCCACCCCTAGTGACTGGGCCTTATAACTGGCTCAATATGTAATATACCCAATAGTATAGAGAAATATACCAATGTACCCTCTTTTGTAATTATCAAAGGGGTAGGAGGGGAATTTTTCATCCTACCCCATTCGTGTATATAAACCCCAAGAGGGGTATGAAAAAGGGGATCCACTCATTTTACACATGAGCTCTCGCTTTCTTGTCTCTAGCTCTACCTCCTCCCGTGGAGAAAGGGGTACCATGTACTCTCTGTTATAGCAAGGCTACAACAAGAATAAAAATCATATATCTACAAAGCACGAATAACTAGCTAGCTCAAGGATACATAATCAAAAAATAT
Organism: Dendrocalamus latiflorus; assembly: GCA_017311315.1. Lineage (NCBI taxonomy): Eukaryota > Viridiplantae > Streptophyta > Magnoliopsida > Poales > Poaceae > Dendrocalamus > Dendrocalamus latiflorus. The sequence continues at coordinate 1,402,489 of CM029663.1, forward strand.
ATAAAAGGCATGACAAGAGTGTAGTAAGAGTAAAACATGTCAATATGATACAAATGAGCACATCGATAAGCACAACATGCTTACTAACCCTCGGTGCTAGTGGTGGTGTTGGTGCGACTGTAGGTGCCGGCGATGGTGTTGGGGTCACGATTGGTGCCAGGGATGTTGTTGGTGATGGTGTTAGGGATACAATCGGTGGCGGCACTATCGAGCCTGGTGTCAGGACTGGGGATGGGGCCTAAGCGTGGGCAGAAGCCAAGTAAATTAAAGAGCCACATAGAAATTCAGAAATAGTACTAACACAATGGTACCTGGTATGTATATATATATATGTTTCATTAGCACATATGAAACCTCAGTACAAGCAGAGACTCCCGTTTAATTGTGATAGTATAACACAACACGCGAATCATATATAATTGACCACGTGTAGAGACGACATAATCACATAAACGGCATGCAACTTATTCATCAGACGCCGCACAGCTAGCTGTGGGTCCAAAATACATACATATATACGGTCTGGATGCATGCATGCTTAGATCAGCAAATGCCTTTCAACGCGGGGAGGTTAACCTTGCCGCAGACTCCAAGGACCGTATTGATGCCAGGGAGATTGACATTGGCACCAGCATTGATCTTGAAGGCGGTGCACAGGCACTTGGCGGCGTCGGTGCTTGAGAGTCCAGCGATCGGAGGGCAACACGGCTGCTTAGCCATGCCCGGATTGCCAATCAGCTTGCCTATGTCAAGTTTAGCGCACACCGCGAGGTCGACTAGTATGCTTTTTGGGCACTTACCGCCTTTTGGCGGCGGCGGGGACACGGTCGGTGCTGGAGTTGGGGTCACAGCCGGTGCCGGAGGCTGCGTCGGGGGCACGATCGGCGGAGGAGTAGGAGGTGGCGTCGGGGGTACAGTGGGTGCTGGAGATGGCGTTGGGGGCACAGTGGGTGCCGGAGGCTGCGTTGGGGGCATGATCGGCGGAGGAGTAGGAGGTGCCGGAGGTGGTGCTGGGGCTAGGCATGAGCTAGGCTGACGACCACCTTGGACAGGCGCCAAGACCAAAACAATCATTGTGAGGAAAAGGAGGCCAGGGGACGCTATGGACTTGGAGGCCATTGTTGCGGATCGATGTCATGGATCGAGCTATGGAGGACTTGTGGAGTATTTATAGGCAGCTAGCACGCCCGTACGTACGTACAGATTCCAGAGCAAACGTAACGCCCGGCCGCTAGTAATTTATATAGGTTGTACCCAACAGACGCAACGTGCGCTCGTGGACATTGGGAGTGATCTCGAGACTTTTCCTAGGCGCCGAACTAGCAGCGCACGCACGCACGCCTGCATGCAACCTGCATGTATGCTACTGTACATGTTCGATCGCGTATCAAAGCAAGATAGATCGGCCGTTGCGGGGTTTGGCGCACGCACGCACGTACGTCAGAATAATGCGCGCCTAACTCAGCGCGGGTACACATGACATGCTTAGTTTCCTTATAAGTGCGAGATACAACAAGCTAGTCCCTGACCTTGTTGCGCTGCAAAGAAAAATTGTAACCTCCCGTTTCCAAGGACGCCTGGACTCGACATCCCGCAACTACTCAAGTATGATCAGTTACGGAGCGTCGAGCAAGAGAATATCATAACACAACATGCTTACAACAAAAGAGCCAACCTATATTGCAACATAAGGTTTACCAACCAGTTTAATTACTATAGCGGGCGTGCAAGCCCGAAATATATTACATCACACAAAACACCTGGAAGCTCGAGCGTGAACGATATCTAGAACCACAAATCCTCACTGAAGAACGGTTCTTCTGGGGCGTCCTCGGCTGCCAAGCCTTCACCAGCTTCTTGAAACTCTGAAGGGGTTTAGCAAGCCGTGAGCGCAACAGCTTAGCAAGTCACAAGGGAAAACCCTAATTTAGCTAATTGCACGGATCACCAAAGGATGGGAGTATACCTGTTTTATTAGTTTGAGTGGATGCACTTTTATTTCTAAACAATTTTGAAAACCCAAAACCAAAGTCTACTCCTTAAGATTAGGGGGGGTTTCTTTCAAAGTTGATTATCCAACTATTCAATTTAAAACACTTGTGAAAACTATTTATGCCTCACTGATGGAATTACCCAATAGACACAGCTCCATTAATTGGGAGCACGATGTATTCGAATATCATTTAGTTGACTCTGCAGAGTTGCCCAACTTTACCCACAAACATTCTTAACCCTCATGACTGAGTTAAGGAATCAGGTCGTTTCATTGCTCAATCCTTTGTATACACTCTACCCGATAGGTTAGGGACTCGCACAGCTTCGGGTATCCGCTGGCCCACACGGAACGCCAAGCTCGAGTTGTGGAGACCTATCCTTGTTAGGTATGGGTTTGCCGATCCACATACCAACTTCCCAATGTAGGGTTTCACTCGAGTTGAGCATTTACTAAATCAGGGTTGACAAGTCAACACCTGTGGTTGAGCGATCATTATGTCACTTGCTCGGCGCAAGGGTCTAGTCCTTACATTTTCACGAGGCAACTAACCTCCACCCTAGTGTAAAGTGGTGGGCGAAGACCGTCTCACGGTACCCCACAGCTCTTCTACCCTAGCTTCCAATTTTCTAAATCTATCGGCCTGCGGCCACCACCTTAGTAGTGTAAAATTTTGCATGAAGTATACTACCATTATTTATACCATATTTAAATATTTCTAGGCTTGTCAAGGGTATGGCTACAACTTAAGATGGCATTTGTCGGTGGTAGGAAGTATCTAATTAGCATGTCATTCTAAACATTTTATTTTAAGCAATTAACAATTCACAAATAATAATAATGCAAATACCATAAGTACATAATTTAAATGACATGGGATTCCAATATGATCAAGGATTTGTAACTTGCCTTGATACTCTACGAGCTTGGTGACTTCGTAAACCACGGTTCCTTGGTCCTGTCCTTGTACTATCGCCTCCGAATACTCCAGTGCTAGCGCAAGTACACAAAAATAACATAAGTCTGGCTTGAGTCTAATCAAGCGAGGAAAAATAATCTAATTAAAAAGGAGTAAAATATAATAAATTCAAATGGAGGGGGGTTTTGGATTTTTCTGGAGAGAATTTGGCAAAATGGAGGTCAAAAATGGGTTCGTAGCATCGAAACGATCAAGATGTCGTATTTTGGGAATTTTTAGGATTTTCTGAAGTTTTCTAGGATTTTATTTGATTTTTGGAAAAAGGAAAATCCCTGGAAATTCTTTTTGAACAGTACTAGGCCGACCCACGCGGCTGAGTGGGCCATGCGGCTTCGGCCCAGCGCGTGCGCGCCTTCCCGCGCTGGATGGCCGACGCGTGGCCAGCGCGGGTAGGCCTGGGCGTTCGTGTTACCCGATTTTTTCGGGTCGGGTAGTTCGGGTAATTCAAAATTCGGGTAATGAAAACTGCTACCCGATATTAGCCCCAAAAAAACACTACCTGCAATTTCAGATACCCGATAATTCGGGTTCGGGTATGCCCGATATACCCGAATTCACAGAAAACCAGCAAACTGCACAGAATTTGCACATAATTTCAGCAGCAATTTGCATAGAATTTCAGCAGCAATTTGCATAGGATAATATATCACAGGCAGTTGTTCAAACAGAGAGAATCATATACTAATAAAGTGATAAGTTCAAGTGTTCAAACAGATAGCAACAGCCAACACATTACACATCACACAAGAACAAGTGACTGTCCAGACTCCAGTACTCCAGTTCAAGTCTTCAGTGCATTGCAATAAAAATTCATGGTTCAAGTCTTCAGTGCACTGCAGATTTCAAAAGAATACTCAATACTCCATTCATATTTGACATACCTTTAAGTTTTGGAGGGACAGTTGTGCTGCTTGGTGTTGCTTGTGACTTGGAGGCGGAAGGCTGCTCATTCTTTTTTCCTTTGCCACCATATTCTTTTATCAACTCTGTAAATGCACGGTTACATATTACATACAGGAAATACACAAATGCAAGCAAGTAAGGAAATATGATACCTTTTTCTATTATGGCCAATTCCTTCGTACTCTCCTTTACATCAATAGTAGACCTTCGAAGCCAATCCTGCGTGCATACTAGAGCCTCTAGCATGAATGGAGTAAGAGAGGTACGGAAGCCATCTAAGATACGTCCACTTGTGCTAAACGCGGTGGGGACGCGGGGTGCTGGGGTGAGAGAGGGCGGCGTGCGATGGCCTGGCCGCCTGGCGCAGAGGTGGGTGAGGGAGTGAGGGCGGCGGGCCGGCGACGGCGAGGTGAGACTGTGAGAGAGGGCGTCGCCCCTTCGATGGAGGCGACGGCTTGACTCGAGCGTGAGACGGTGAGAGCGCTAGGTTTTTGGAGTCTGAGGGAGACAGGGAGTGAGGTCGTGGGCCGCGGGGGTATGTAGGGTTGTTGGCCTGTAGGGCGACTAGGGAATATGCAATCTTTGGGTAGTTTGGGTACCAGGGGATATTACCCGAACTACCCAAACTAATTTCGGGTAATCAGAATCGCTATCTGAATTTGGGATCGGGTACCTCGGGTTCGGGTATTTCGGGTTCGGGTCCGGGTAACGGGTAGCGGGTATTTTGCCCAAGCCTAAGCACGGGAGACGGCGATGCGGAGGTTGTGAACGGTCCGGATCAAAAGTGTTAAATGAGATCGGACGGCCACAGAGAGGGACCATCCGATGGCTGAGGTTAGACGGCAACAAAAACGTGGACGGCTCTGATATGCCCACGTCGTCGTCATCAACCTCTAGCCTGTCGTTCTCGCCGCGAGGCAGAGAGAGACTGCGCGAGCCGAACGACGCCCACGGCGCCTTCCAGCGGAATCCAGAGGTGGCACGAGGTGCCTCAGGAGATGGAAAACTCATTTTGGGGCTTTGGGACGGACGGTAAGGCTCAACGGCAGCGAACGACTGAAGAGAAGCTGACGGCGACTTTATGGCACCAGAGGCCATTAGCTGCGCTCTGGGCAAATTGGTGGGGTTTTGAGCATCTCTAGGGTGAGGGGATCACAATGGCGGTGGTGGTTTGAGCGGAAGAGCTCTCTGCTGAGCTGTCCACGGCGGCCTCTTCTCGACCGGCGGTGACCTCCGTCGACAGGGCAGGAGAGTAAAGCTCTCGGCAAATGGAGTTCACCAGCGTGATCAGGAAGCAAAGGAGATTATATTAGCGAATGCAATTGGATTTTAGACAAGGAATGAAGAAGTTGAGCTCGAGGGATCACGGGAGCTAAGGAAGCTCGCTGGCGGTGATGCGGAGGCTCAAACTCAAATCGCCGGCTCTGGGAGTGAACTAGGGGGTGGTGCGGAGGCTTTGGTGGGGGTGACTGGCTTAAAAAGAAGAGAGGAGAGCGGGCGGTTCGGCGCTGCCCGCGGCGTGGTGTGGGCGTGAGATGGGCAAGCTACGAAGCTGGCAGGCGGCACGGGCGAGCTGAGGGAAGTGACCGGCGTCGAATCCGAGAGATGGGGTGGTGCTATGGTGCTACGGCACGGGATGGAGCGCGGGAGTAGTTCAACTGCAGGGATGCGCGTCGTGTGGAGGAGGGAGAAGAGGCAGGGGCTGATGAGTGGGGCCACGAGAGGACGAGGCGACGCGGTCAAAGGTGACGGGGCTTGGCGCAACAGGGAACGGACGGCGACAGCGAGCCGGCGCGGGTGCGATCGCAAGGAGAAGGCGGTAAAAGGAAAGGCGCCAACATAAGGAGAAGGCAGAAGGCTGAGAAAGGAAAGCGGCTTTTCGCCGGAAATTTCTGAATTGGGAAAGATTTCAAAATTCATTCAAAAATTCGAAATTTTTTGAAATTTTTCAGGGCCTTTCAAAAATCAACGACGTCGCACGCGGCTGGGGGGCTGAAGCGCAGGCTCGCAGCGGCGCTCGACGAATGCCGCGCGGGTGCTCAGAAGAGAAGCACGCGCGTCGGCCCAGGTGAACATGGTAGCGATCGATTGGCAGCGGCACCTGCTTCCTGCATGCGTGAATGCGCTGCAAATCCATATGAATTTAGCAAGCTTTCGATCCATATATGTTTCACCTATATATCCCCTCCCCTCCCGCAGCCTGCTAGCTAGCCAGACGTCTGAAAACAATCGTATATAGAGCTGGGAATTGATCAGCGGCCACAGGAAAAGAAAAAGGCTTTCATTTTACGATGCATACGACACTTCCATATGCTTTGCTACTCCAGACAAAGCCTCCGTCATGTCTACAGAGATTTAGCGCTAATTAAACCTGCCTGATGCATCCAATCCCCAGTTCCCCACCTTTGTTACAATATCAATCTCTCCAATCAGCTGAAGTTATCATGCCCAACATATATCTTATCGGCTTCTCGATCGGTCTCTGATCATCAGTTCTTCGGTTAGTGCTTGACAGTATAATTGCCCTCACGCCGAGTCTCTCTTGCACGGTTGTACAGATGGAGGTCCTGGAGTGGAGAGGAAAGTGCACCATAGAGCGGTAGATGATAATTGTTATGAAATATATGATGTTTACGTTATATGATGCTGCATAGTAGATGATGACAATATTGATAGAGCAAGATAAGCAATGATGCTTACCTGCTAATGATGATAACGATGAACAATGTTTACGGACATATGCATTCGTATCATGTGCATTCATGAGATGAGAAAGGGATCCACCGTGGATGGATCTGTATGACCTACTTCGATAGGTCTTCACGGGAGTAGAGAGATCCTCGTGCCGATGAGGATGGGCTCATGATGGGATGAACATCGACGCGTATTCACTCAGACTATATAGTTATATGCAATGAAATGAGCAAAATGAGCGTGTAGAGTAGTGTTGCATTGCACTAATGGAATGGCAATGACGAGACATGAGAATAATGATATGAACATGATGATGTATGTAGAGAACAACATGTTTAAGTCTATGGTTATATTGAAATATGAGTATAATATGGCTAGATGATTGCTTATGTGTTTGGCAGCGTTTATCGTCTTATTATTTGTTTATTGAGTCTTTGGACTCATCCTTTGCTATTTTTTTATGTCATCATTGAAGACATCATGCACGGACGAGAGCAGTACATATATATAATTTCACGTACAAGTAACACTTCACGTATCACCTTTTGTTAGTATGTTTAGACCCTACTGGCATGCTAGAGTAGTTAATGTTAAAATAATATGATGTTTATTGAGTCCCTGCGATGTAAATACCGCAATGGTTGCTTAGAACTATTAAGCAGTGGTTGAAAATAGTAATATTATGCAATGATAAATAGCATTTCAGGTTTAGAGGGTAGGCAGGGTGCTACAATACCACTGGATGATCGTTTGATAGGGTTGCTTTGCAACAAAATTAGGAGGTTCAAAAAATGAGATGACACAGGTCAAACCAGTCGGTCCATGATTGAACGAGAAATGTCTGTCCCAGAAAGGGTTTAACCATTATCTGGTCATCAGTTTTCCAAGCCATAACAAACCACCACTGCTATGCATTATCGTCATGAATTTGACAACAGAAATACTAAACACTCAACATAATTGGATCAGCAGTCACATAATGCACCATGAAGAAATGGCGAAATTTGTTGCAAACAAACTTCGCAAAATTTTCATTTCTGTCGACATTAGACATCTGATATGCATATGCTGTTTGAACATAGTTACTGAAAACCTAACTCATTAATTCGTATGTGTAAAAGAAAGCAATTTCTGAGCAAGGCACCCAAATATGGTGACAATTGAAATAGAGGGGAAGCTTAGTGAAGTGGAAAAAGACGAGAGGTGGAGCTGAATCTTATTCTCTTCACGAGAACTTTAGGATCGGAGAAGCACTGGGAAGGGCCTTCATTTTGTTGACAAGCAGAACTGATTCAATCCAAAAAAAATTCCAGAAGGATTCTTCATGTCCACCAGAGATCATTGTGTAGAGGCACTATCGAAAGATTTGGAGCCGCTTGCAAACAAATTCATGGGAAGGAACTTTATCAACTGCAGAATGGGCAAGGCAAGGAATTCACATTAATTCCTAAACTGCATACTCAATTTTGTATATCAATTGTGTTTCAAACCTAGGGGCAATTAAGGAGCATACCATCTCCCCAGCTAGCCATTGTGGGTCGCGAAGATAACATCTTCTGGGCAAATTTTGTAATATCATCTAGAGTCATTTCGTCCATACATTGAAGAAAATAATCAATAGGCTTCCTGTAATGATGACAACAAAGAATAAGAAGGGGTCAATGACTGTTTATGCATTAGGCTTGTGAAAAGACAAATGGTTCGAAGTGACGAAGATATGACTTACCTGCAACCGTAAGTCAAAAGTTGCCTCCCTATATCTTCTGCAACAATTACCTGCAGTGCAAAGTTAACAGAGGTATATCAAATCTTATTAAATATATATATGTGACAACTGACAAGAAGCAGGAAGAGATTGGGGTGTTGTTCCAAAATTACCCTAGATTCAAGATTCATTAACACGGAGGAGATCGTTGAGTTTTTTGCGCGTGTCAGTTCAACCTCGGTCACTGAATACATGCAAATAACCTCACGGTTTAGAACAGGCAGCTTCAGTGAATATGCAAAAAGTTTTACCAAGTAGGGCATGACCCATACAGCATACCTTGTCCGGGCGTTGCAATAGCAATCAATTCTTGTATTGCGACATCAACAGCCTTTGCAACAAAATCAGATGGCTGGACTAATTGAAAACAGAGAAAAAACTATATTAGACCTCCAATACAAAAAAGAGCTAGCAATGTAACATATTAAAAGCCAAACCACTGTTGTTCATGCTAGATTTAACTGTTATAAGATAGCATATGTATTTGTAGCATAGTTTTGCTATGACTATGAGAAAGCAAAACATGTGTATCCATCATACTAAGGAGCAGCAGGGCACTTATCATGTTGACTGCGTTCAACCATTACTGCACTTATTCACATTTGAGTTTTGTTTTTCTATTGGCTTATTTTGCCATCATATCACCAGCAGGAAGTCATCAACCGGTGGAAGCCATGTTGGGATAAAAGCAAGATACTAACATGTAACATCAGTAGAGGTAGAGAAGGCCTTGATCCGAACATATCATAACGGCTTTAGTTGCTTTAAAGTCATAATTACAGAATATGATCAAATGGTAAAGTTACAATCTAGAAGTAAACGCTGCAACAAGTTTAATTGAATCAAATATTTAGGCCCGCAGAATGATGTGGAAAGATTGGCTCACCGTAGTCAAGTAGATACCAAAGAGGCCACTATTATCATATACATTACTAAATGCTGAAAATGATTGGACTGTGTGATATTTAGTTAGGACTCGCAGATCTGCAAAGAAACAACAGTTCAACTTAGCCCTTCCAGAAAGATTTCATCCCCCTTGAAAACAGAAATAACTAAAGTTGCAAAACATAAACTAGACAGTGCAGCCACTGGCACAATTCTGAAATATAAAAAACTGTTATTAATTAAACAACCACAATCTAATTACAGTTGACACTGTTATGAATATTGTGTATATATTGAAGAGGCCCAAGGCGCAATATATATAGAGAGTACAAGGAGATATACCATATGCAGATAAGGAAAGCGAGACATATAAAGAACGAATAACAATCCTATTCTATCTCTAATACCCTTAACACCCCCCCCCCCTCAAATGCAAAGCGTATGCAATAGCATTGTATTTGAAAAAAGGGTTAACACTAAACAAGAAAAATCTGAAGTCCGAGTCTTGATAATGTCGTCGGTGCGTGCAGTTTTTGAATAAACTATCAAATCAAGCCGAAGAGGAATAGACAGAAGCATGGCGGCGCAGATCGAAGCCCGAGATGGCGGCGGTGCAGTGCACAAGAAGCGCAACGAAGGCGCGGTGCAAAAGAAGCGCAGCGGCTTTAGAAACTCGGGGCGGCGGCTTAAAGAGAAGCGGCGGCATCATAACGACTTCTACGATCTGCACACGGCTCAGAGAGTAGAGCGGTGGCTGCTGTCATGCAAAAGAAAATTCCTACACTTCTATGACTGACAATAAATTTGTGGACTCGCACGGTTTGGACGAACTAAAAAAAATTAGAACTACGGATTTAGGTGGACACAACGGAAGACTCACAAGAAACAGAAAGACTGACTCCAAAGAACACAGACTGAAAAATAACTCGGATACTAAAACCATCCATCTCTCCCCTCAGCACCATTCACTCCCTCCCGATTCTCTCTCTCTGTCTCACTCCCCGCCCGATCTCTCTCTCTGTCTCCAGCTGCAGTCGCCACCAGAGTTGCCGGCGGCATGGGGTCGGGGCGACCGGGCGGAGCTCGAGCTCGGGGACGGCGGCGTCCATCTCGATATCCCTCTGTGCAGCGGCCCAATCCAGATCGGATCTGGATGGCGGCGGCGATCGGGAGGGCGAGCCAGCGCGGCAAGGGCCCGGATCCAGGTAGAGGAGCGGGCGCGGAGGCGAGAGAGCGGCGCGGGCGTGGAGGCGGCAGGCTCAGGCGACCGAGACGGGCCTTATCGTGGAGGCGGCGGGCAGCATCAGGCGGCGGCAGCTTCTAGCGGCCGAGGCCAGGCAGCGGCCGTGCGGCGGCCGGATCCAGCGTGGAGGCGGCCGGATCTAACGGATCCGGCGAGGAGTGGGCGGATCCGGGCGGGAGGCGGTCGGCCTCGATAGTGGAGGCGGCGGGCGGCCTCAGGCTGCGGATCCGTGCGGTGCCAGACCGGCGGCGGCCAGATCAAGCTCGGGGTGGGCACGGCGACGGCGGGATCAAGCGCGACCGAAAAAGAGGTGACCGCCCCGGGAGTGAAGATCGCGCCTCCCGGGGCAGCAACAGTAGAAGAGGATCGAGAGCTAGAAGGCAGCGGTGGCGGCTACAGTAAACCCTAACCCATGCACGGCGGCCGGGAGAGGTGGCCGCCCCCGGGAGAGAAGATCATCCTCCTGGGGGCAGCAACAACAGCGGATGTAGATTGAGGTTAGGGTTTTAACCTTTGCTCTGATACCATGTTATGAATATTATGTATATATTGAAGAGGCCCAAGGGGCAATATATATAGGGAGTACAAGGGGATATACCATATGCAGATAAGGAAAGCGAGACATATAAAGAACGAATAACAATCCTATTCTATCTCTAATACCCTTAACAGACACTATGCCAACCCTACTAGAGTTGAACAATTGTAGTAAGTTCATCACTTACAAAGCCGTGAATGCATCCCTTTTCCAGGACCACCAGAGGAGAATGAACCACCACCACCCATTAAAGTCTGCAAAATATTATTTTTTGTTTACAAGGACATTCGTGGGTTAATGGTTAGAAGAAGATGCAAATACCCAACCATTAACTCTACCTGTATGACAGTCATAACTGTAGCATCTCTCTCTTGAAGCCAGCCCCCTGGCACTTCAAAAGCCAATGCAACATGTGTCATCTGCAGGCAGGGAGATAGCAAAATTTCAATCTAGAACAAAAGGAAGCCTCAAAATAAAAAGGGAAAAAAAAGGAAAAACAGAGGACAACGAGAATATTACATCTGAGTCTGCTCTGTGTCTGAAATCGCCACCTATATAAGTAGACTTCGGTGTTTCCACAGGGGACCCCTTGTGCCAATCAGACAACATAGGTTCTGCAATGTCTAACAAGTATTGATGATCAACGCCGGATGCTGCTAGAACCAAACGATCAGCAGTGAAGTTTTCCTGTTACAGAAATAGCATCTTCTCACATTTTTAGCATAAAATTTCTTCATTGAATTGTAGGCAGAATAAAAAACAACCCTATGAGGTCAAAGATGTGCAGAGTAATTTATGCTATCTAAGTTATTACAATTTGCAAGACAACAGCATATTAGCATCGCATTGTTGCAGCATTCCATACATACTGATGTAAATTATAGAACCGTCCTGGTTATTATTTTAACATCACTCATTATGGTTGCCATTGGATCAGTTACATACAAATCAGGTCTAGCATATTATGTGATAACTAAAATTACATTTGAATTTTAGCATTGATAATTAGAATGTCAATTTCAAGAACCCATTTAGAGTACACCCACCGAATGAGGAGGCAAATTATACAAAGCCAAACAACAAAGTTTCACAACCAAACGAAATTGTCACAGTCAATGTGTCAATCTACTGCTGTTGAGACATAGTCTACCAAAAAACTATGTATCTGCGAGTACTAAGACATGTTCCTGAGGAATGTAGAAATCAAATATGATACAGAAGCAATGCCTTACATGATAGAACTTTTGAATAATATTGTTATTGATTCTCCCAAGAGCCTCTTCAGGAGCTACTAGCGGATTTGCAAGAGCACCCGTGTATCCAACAAGGTTAAGTGCTTCCTGAAGAAACTTCTCAGGATTCTTCTGCAGCTCGTGGACTTCTTCTCGAGCAAGGGCCAGCTGACAAGCAACACAACTACCGCCAAAATTAGTGCACAACAAAAATACCCAGTTATAAGACATGAGAGAGACCATCCATGAGTCCAGCACCTGCCGCTCGACTTCGTCCTGGAGGAACAGCGGGTTGCGGACACAGTCGAGGAGCACCTCGACGGCCTGCGGCAAGTAGGCCTTGAGCGTGTCGTAGCTGTACACCGTCTGCTCCCTGGAAGCAGAGGCGCCGACGTTCCCCCCGGTGGCCTCGACATCCTGCACGATCTGCAGGTGGCTCCGGTGCGCGGTGTCCTTGAACGCCAGCTTCTCCAGCAGGTGCGTGGCGCCGGCCGTCTTCTCCGTCTCATGAATCGAGCCGGAAGCCACGAACACACCCACGCACGCTGAAGGCCCCTGTCAGAAGACCTCACAAAGCGTCAGCACCAACGCCGCTCCGCCGCCGACGTAGCACAGGCACAGCAGACGGTGTGAACTCAAAAGAAAAGAAAAAGAAACTACCGGGACATCCTCGGAGGCGACGCGGACGCCGTTGGGGAGCGTGGTGATATGGGTGGGGTGGCGGTCAAGCTGGTCGGGGAGGCACGGCGGGAGCTGGAGGCCGGGCAGAGGGCGCAGGAGCGAGGTCTGGCGCGCGGCTGAGGTGGCGCCGGAGAGCCATCTCGGCGGCGCCCCCCCTTGGACCTCGCGACACCCGTGCGACCGCGACGCCTCGCATAGCTGCAAATGGCAATCCACACAAGCGTGAGGCTAGCGGCATCGCTAAACCCAAGAAAAGTAAGCAAGAGGCGGGCGGTCGGTTCACCTTCCTGACGAGGCGAGCGGAGGAGCGCAACCGAAACATCACGGCGGCGAGACTGGGGAGGAAGCCGGCGACGGATGAAAGCGGCAGCGGCCGTGGATGGGAAGGGAAGCGTGGGTTCGGTGCGGGTGCGGCTCCTTCGTTTGGTTTGTTTGGGCCGTAGGGTACACTGGGCTGCATTGGGCTGCCCTAGGCTTTTCTGGGTGTTCTAGCGGCTTGGGCCGTCCATTGTAGGCCCAACAGTAGAAAGTGTCTTCGGGTTTATGTTCGTCTTCTATCGTTGCATTGCACGCCTAGTTGTCCACCAATGCAAGCATGCATGGCTACCCTTGTACTGTGTTCTTCTTCGAGCTCTTACAAGAAGAGCTAGGTCCGCGCTGAACTGCATGTCCCGCTCCTCTTTCTTTCTGGAGCTTGCATCAGTCCATTCTTGTGTTAGAACAGTGGGTTGTTGAATCGATTACAACGTATGCCCCGATTAACAAACAGCTAATTAAGTTGAACCTCAACGTACAAACATTTCTGTTGCTTGCCTCGATCGATCCTTCCTTACTTTCTCCTGTCCTTCCTGCTCTCTTAACACTACGATTTCTGCCTCTTGATTCCAATGATAAATATCAAGCAGGACCTCTGAGGCACGCCCACAAGGAAGAAGCAACCATGTGCAGCAAGCCGAGAGCTCACGGCCCCTCCGCCATGACCATGAGCGAGGCCCTGCCATGCCATGCTTCTCCTCCATCGCAGGAGACGATGTACAGGGCGTTAGCTGGCGGTGCTGGCGGACCTGGACCCGGCGACGGCGAAGGTGGCGGGGCCGGCGCTGTCGGCGTTCGGGTTCCTCTTCATCCTGCGGATCGTCATGTCGTGGTACCCCAAGCTGCATGCCCGTGACCGAGTTCCGCTACGTCATGGCGTACGCGCCCACGGAGCCGTTCCTCGCCTTCGCCGGGAAGGTCATCCCGCCGTCGACGTCACGCCGGTCGTCTGGTTCGGCCTCGTCGGCTTCTTGAACGAGATGCTCGTCGGCATGCTCGTGCTTGTCTCTCAGCAGGTTTAGTGCAGCTTAGCCATTACTCGTTGATTTGTTTTTGCCGCCCCCTTGCCGCGAATGTGAAATGAGCCTATATATGCAAGTCCTAACAAATAGCTAGCGGCAAGAGAGAACAGCACTACGAAAGCAAGTGCCTTCTAGTTCGAATTTGACAGGAAGCAGCCAGCTCCAAGTCTACAACCAAAAGTCCAAATACAGCATGCAGGTGACTTGTTGGAATAAAAATAAAGCGCAGTGCAAGGCAAAGACATAAATAAGAGAGATGATTTTCTTTAATTTAGTTGCCATTTACAAAGGCACACTTCGTGCTTGCCCGTGTTTATACAAATAATTGCTACATGCCTCCATTCGACTTTGATGGCAGTTTATTGTGTATTTTGCATGAAATCAATTAGGTTGTAACAAGAAGATTATGTACTATGCTATCTTATTGGAGCCTACAGCTCCAAAAGCCATCTAAAAAACCTTCCCTTCTACAACTAATGTACTAGCATATTGTTCTGCTCTATCTCAAATTTCTAACAGCACGATCTTCTATAACAATGAAATCTCTAGTCTCTATATGTGCATTGCTATTGCCTCCCTGGCTTGAATAGGGAGTGTCTGGTGAAGCAGCAATTAATGACAACTGCACTGTAAGTGTACACAACTGACAGTAACTAAAGACAATAATTAAAAAAAGGTGACGTCATCAATTACTGGTCGATTGCACATAGCTCCCACTTTCCTTCACCATCAATGAGTTTCAGTTCCAAGGAATGGAAGGGTATGAGAGCAGGCCTCTGTAAATAAATAGATGAGATGAGACTTCAGCAACACACATTTTACATCTAAGAAATATGTGGATTTAAAATGCGAAGGGCCAAAAACAAAAGAACTGTCAAGTAGGAAAAAAAAAAGACACCAGGGACGATATGGAAATCAGATCCAATTCCCGTTTTATTTTCCCCAATTCCCAGTTACTTGTCAAGATTCCAGTTGAGACTCAGGATAAATAGATGAATACTTACTTGTGAGGAGGTGATGACAGTTATGCCCATGTTAGTTGCTAGCCTGTACAAACGCTCCTCAACATCGACACTTGTGGCACTGCAATAAGTATGCTTTTAAGTACCTCACAGTGATTGATAAAGAAATGGAAATGAAAATATCAAAAACACAGTGGTACAACACATACCTGGTGCACTCGTCGAGGACACCAAATTTAGGACAGTGAAAGAACAAACGAGCCTGGAGAGAAAGCGGTTATTCCCACTTAATACAAAGGTATATAACTATAGATTCATGTAAAATGAATGGAAATTCGTTAGAAAAAAGGTTAAAACAAACTGTAAGTCTTAACAACTGACCATGCCTAGCCTCTGCTGTTCTCCTAAGGATAGAATATCTTCCCAGTTAGGAGTAGCATCCCAACCTTCTCTTTCTAGAAGATAGATCAAGCGAACATTCTCTAGAATCGCCTTCAGGTGATCATCCAGCGACCCGGGAGCAGTAGGCTTGTCACCTACATCAGCAAGGTTTATGGTGTGACGTCATGTGTCATGTCACTACAAATCAACATAAACTTGCTTATAACAATACAAGAGAAGGTCAATATACTAAAATTTTGTTAAAAATTCACATTAACCAGCACAAGCAACTTAGAATTAATTCTTCATCTAAGAAAACGAATTAACAATTGGTGCATCCTATTAATTTTGTAGAGGGGGGCCTATAAATAATTTTGAAGGTTAAATATGCAGAATTTAAATTCAACAGCTTGATGTTTGCCTCTGCAGAGGTGACACTTACTTGTTTTGTATAATGAAACCATCTTCAACTCTGCATCCTCACGTGAGAGAGGATATATGATCTGATCCCTCAAGGTTCCAAGACAAGTATATGGACGTTGAGGAACATAAAAAATCCCTTCAGACGGCATGGTAAGTCTACCAGAAACAATAGGCCATAAACCACGGAGCACCCTAAAAATGGAACTCTTGCCACTACCGTTTGGACCTTCAGAAGACATCATCATAGATATTAGAAAAACAATGTTAACATGGTGCTAAATAAAAGTAAAGCAGAAGCTGTCAGATGGCATACCAGTCACAAGAAGACTTTTTCCTTGAGACACATCACAAGACAATTGGCTAGCCAATAGCTTTTGCGATGGCGTTACAATATCCACATCACGGAAGGAAATACTTCCTTCGGATTCCGCACTAATAGCATTAGAAGGCATGACAGCATCTAGAGGAGCACAGTATCATAATCAGGTGTGATTCATAGCATCACGATAACAAAGGATAAAACTTCAAATTTGTTCATTTCATCAACTGAGTATGAACGTATAAATATTCAGAAGCCAATCAACTTGATGAACAAACTTCCAGCTTTGGTCAAGGTGGTCAACAATACAATATGGGCCATCACAACCAATGTTCCTAAAATCAGTACTGGTAGTGCTTCTTAGGCATTTCTGGACAGTAAAACAGTTTTACGCCAGCCAAAATGTTGTACTGAAGACTGTGGACAAGCCAACAATCCAACTAAAACTGACTATTTCTCGCAGTGTCCAGAGAAACTCCGGGTAGGCAGAGTGAGTGAATTTTAATTTTTTTCCCCCTCCTTTTACGAATTTGTTGTATCAGAATCTACACTTGTATCTTTACATATTTGGACAAAGTTCACAGACTTAAGAAGGTCAATTATTATGATACTAGATCGAATGTACTCACGTTGAAATTTATGATGCAGGTGTAATTTTAGTTCAAGAACTTCACAGCAGATTTCACAATGGTTGACCACATCATGATATATTTGAAAACAGGTTGGTAATAAGTTAGATCACTGGCCTGACATCCCACTGGCACTAAAGTTTACAATGAATTGAAACTTACTGCTTTGAGATGCCTGTAGAAGCTCCTCAAGTTCAAAGATCCTATTAATACCACCAGAAAGTTCGAGGAATTTTTTATGCAACTCAAGAATGTCGCCAAAAGCTATGAAGCTTTGTGACACCACAGATGCCAAGAACCGCAGCGCATGTGCCAACTCTCCTGTAATCCCAAAATGAGAACATATTATAAAATTCTATGCAAAAAGAATATCACATAGAAAATGGATGGATTTTCAAGATTGATTAACCTTGAGTTGAAGTCAAAGCTCGATCCCCCTTGTGCTCCAAAGCATATAACATACTCAGTCCCCATGTCACATTGTGAGGCAGCTGCTTCGTCACGAAATCATCAAAAATACCATAAAGCCATCTTTTTCTCAGAAGGGTCCTTGAGTGGTTAAGCAACGTTGTGAATTTAGCTTCAACCATCTGATTTATAAGAAAATAATCACAATGTGAGAACATTTACTTTTACTAGCAGATCATGTACCAGATGTGCAGAAGCAGCTGCACGAATTGTGATTTTATCCCTTTTTAGTTCAAGCAGAAGATATAACTGTGATTTAACTACATACGAATCACTTCATATTCAGTATTCTGATTGAAATTCAGAATAATCAGAATATTGATTCAAAGATAGCACCGAAATAGCAACAAAAAAAAACTATTCACAAAAATCACAATATGGAAATGTAGAAATTTTAAGCCACATTCATGAGGCATGAAGAAACTTACAGCTTTTTCCCTTGATCCACCACCAAAGAAAGCTATTGACTCAGCATGTGTCCGCAATCTTGAGTGCATGAACCTTGTACAGAGGTCACAAGGTCAATACTTGGAAGTTCTTAAGAGTAATAAGAGAGTCAGCTTTGCCAATACCCAACAAAGTATATGTCACTAACCTGAAGGTGCCTTCAAGTTCTTGTTCTTGGTTTGCAAGATCACCGAAGTCAGGGGAAACGGCTCTTAGAAAACCAAGCCCTAGCAACATGTACGCATACAAAATAGCAACTCCTCTTCTCCCAGACAAAAGCTTCATTCTCCATGTAAACCTGGAGAATAATTGTAGCTTTTCTAAGGAAACCTGATTTTTCAAAGAACACCTGGGCAACACTTAAGACCATGAAAAACTCACCAAAGAATGTCAACTAGTGGTTTCACCATTCCAGTAACTAAGCTAGCAAGATCCTTGGTCAACTTATCCACATCATGTGCTATTCTTTGGTCTGCATCAATATTCATACCTGACATGTTAAATACCTGCACCCAAAAAAAACTCAAACTGCTTAATTTTTATGCAAACATAAACATTATCATAACAGAACAATACTAGCAACAGTTTAGGGGGAAAATGCTTCTACAAAATGCAATAAAATGACTGGTACATTACAAATTCTGTTGGGGCAGTTTACCTTGTAAAAAGCATTTCGTTTCAAATAATATTGAAGTAGATGGTTGGTCATGCGGATTCGCCATCCAAGGGCAACCTTTGAAGTAAGGTTTCTGTAAAGAAATACTTAATCAGGTCATGATATCAATTATGTAAAATCAGTTGCCAATGTAATAGTTAAATATGTATCACTGTGGGAATAGTACTTAAATTCTTGTGGTGGCGACCCCATGAGGTGACAAACATCAGTACTATACTATTGCCCAAAAAGCAGTGCAAGTGCTTCATTAAAAGATTTAGTACCCAGCACTACCTCCAACTCCAAGCTTCCTGGGTAAGTACAGGTACACACTTCAAATGCATGGAACCAAAAATTACCTCAGTGAAGGTGCCACAATTGAATTTGCAGCACTTTGCAGAACACTGATCCCTATCAACCGAATGAAGGCAGCTTTGTCCTGCTCCAAGACATACTTAACACTTGTCCCTGTCAAGATATGCAACATATTATTAGAAAAAAGGTACACTAGCAGTTCTAGTTCTTCTAGTATTTCTCGATCTGCGTGAGAGGATCTTCTCTTAAACAAAAATGCCCGGGGGCCGTCTAACCCCCCGCAGGTCGAGTTTTTTTTTTAGTTCTTCTAGTAAAAGAGGATACACAAATAGCAAACCATTCAGTGAAGCTATACGATCTGAAATCCAAGTACGAGAGAATACAAGTAGTGCCACTGCAAGCAACTGTCCCCCTTGCTTATCAAATAGTTTAGGAACCTGTCAAACAAATATTCAAGAACGTCATTAGAATTAAAGATCTTATAAGGCCAACAGATGGATTTGTGGTAGGTTTGCACTAATTCAATCAAGTTTTTAGTTTCAGAGTCTTCAGATATAATATTAGTTTCCAGTGGAAGAAGTCACTGTATAGTGAATACTACCGAGCAACATTAACTGAGGAACTAGTTCGATTAAGGAAACAAAAAATATGTCAAAACCATTAATTGATTACGAAATGTAGTTACATACCAGTATTTTAGACATTGCAGCTGCTCTGACAGGCAAAGGTCTTGGTGAGCACTGTAATTGTGGGATTAGATGTGATTGTTCTGTGTGTTCTATTTCCATATTGGGGGAAGTAGCTATGACCTGTGTTGAATAAGAATGTTTCTTGGTTCCCGATAGAGCGTTACCCTGGTAAATAAAATCCGTTAAAGATTAACAAATCGAAGAACAATAATAACGGAACAGACAATATGAAATCATAACTACCTTTGTATTGGCAATAAAAGCCCTTTGAACAGCAAGTGCGTCAGATTTACGATCAGTTTCTGATGGCTTCAATGCATCAAACTCCGGTTCAGCGGAAAGGAAGGAACCATTTCTACCCCAAAAAAAATCAATCTTTTTGAAACTGCACTTGAAAAGAACAAAAAGGAAAACAATTTTTCATGAATATAACCTGTTATCCTGAACTTTCCACCCTCCTTCACCATCCAAGGACAAAACGATATCATGAAATGCAACTAATGCTGGGCGGTGAGATATTGTTATGCATGATGTGCCCATTGCTCGAACCCTTTTACAGAAACGTTCTTCCATATCAGTTGTCACAGCACTAGTACACTCATCCAGGATGGCAAACTTTGGCTTATGGTAGAACAATCTGGCCATTCCCAATCTTTGTTGCTCACCAAGAGACAATTCATCACCCCAATTAACTTCCTTATCGAGAGGGTAGCGTTCGAGCAAGTATTCTAGATCAACCTGCAAAAAAAGGCAACACTAAGGATTTGCAGCAAAGTTTACTACATACTTTAAAAGCAATGTGAGGTGTAGCTGAAGAAGCCAGTGTATTAAGTACATAATTGATGCGAGTATTATTACGTTCTCTAAAAGATCCACCATGCCACCATAGCTAAGTGGTTCAGTTTCCTGATCTGCTGTAAGTGGATAGATTAGCTGGTCGCGAAGTGTTCCAACGGCTGTATATGGTCGCTGGGGGACATAAAAAATTTCCTTGTTAAGATTAGAACCAACACCAGGTTTGACAATGTGTCCAGATACAAGCGGCCACAATCCCCCAAGAACCCGGAAAAGGGAGCTTTTTCCACTACCGTTGGGGCCTGAAATAAGAGGAAAGATGCATCACAAGATTAATTTCCCATGACTGCAACTTCCATGCAAAAGTGACAGCAAAGGCATAAAAATAGCGCATCAGCCATACATATAAAATATCAAGAAAGAATATCTACTTGGGACGTTAACCTTACCCAAGTTCAAGTATATGAACTTTGAGGCAGTTATCAACATATAGACTAAAAGTCATCAGCAACTCTAGTCAATTGCTAAGACTGGCCTATAAATGCCATGTAAACCAAACAAACATTTAAAATGGTCTATCTAAGGTTGACCATCGGAAGAACCTGTAGACCACATAAGCGTGTTTGACACGTGGGGCAAAGAGCCCCAATCAAAGATTTCTATTTTGGTTCAATAATTTTGATTGACCTTCATGTTGAATTGAATATCCGAGGGTACTTAAAGTGGAAGGAAGAAGCTTAAGAATATTCAAACAAACATCTAAAATTGAAATAGTAGGTAAAAGCATCAAAGTATCAAACTAACAAAAAGATCAATTCAAATTGCGATGCCTCCACAGATCAGGATCGGGCACCTACAGGCCAAAGAACTGGTTTTAAGAGTCTTCCCAAGTGATAGAGAGGTGATTGAAGGTCTATGGTCAACCAACTGACACTAAGCTATACGAGGGGAGCAGAGTGACTAATGGAATACAATGTTGACAACAGTTAACAAATCCTACTTTAAACCCTTCAAATAAACGAAGGAGGTTTATGGGCAGTAAGCATGGAAAAAGGAACAACCAAATTACTCTCATTTTTTCTTTTATTGGAGGTGTAAACATTGCAAGGGGAGCAGAGTGACTAATGGAATACAATGTTGACAACAGTTAACAAATCCTACTTTAAACCCTTCAAATAAACGAAGGACGGAAGGAGGTTTATGGGCAGTAAACATGGAAAAAGGAACAAGAACAACCAAATTACTCTCATTTTTTCTTGTATTGCAGTAAGCATTGTAGGTTCTATTGCAAGGCTCATATCTCTTTGATCGTGAGAAGGTTTCATTCCTAGCCTACCCCAACTTGTTTGGGACAAAAGGCTTTGTTATTGTTGTTGGAGGTGTAAACATTCAATCAATTCAATTTTCATTACAGCAGCATTGTGAATTTGTGTTAATCATAGATCCAGACTCAAGAGGAGCGAAAATTTGATAAGAGAGGATTACCAGTAATCAAAAGATTAGAACCCGATTCTACCCGGAGAGTTAAATCATCAACCAAGACATTCCCAGAGGGTGTCACCACCTGTAACCAATCATTTATTAGAATCTTGGTACTGAACAGACAAAAGAATCAGCATACTAATCCCCCATCATGATTACCTTAACACCTGAAAATTCTATATAGTTTGCCTCACTGATATAATTTCCAGCAGAAGAATTTTGACTCAACGACCTATCACGGACCCCAGATAGGTCACGTGAAACATCCAGTAACTCACGAATACGGTCTGCATAGCCACTATCAATCAGAATGGAAAGTTAATTAGCATAAAATTCTTATCAAACAAAATTCCAAACTCATATATACTAGAAATGCATAAAACAATCCTCAGAACAGGATGAGATTCAAGTCTAATTGAACAGAATAAGCAATCTTAGGTTGCATAATTTTCAACGGTATTGAGAAACCAAAAACACGAATTAACAATATAATTCCTAGAAGCCAGAAGTTAATACTTCTAGCTTCTATTCCAGCAAACGACTTAAGAAGAGTCTACAGATCATTTCTGGGTACCAAAGAACCAGAGAGAATCTTCTTGATGAAGCATGATGGATAAAGTCTTTGAGATAGTTCCATTAAGTAAACAGAATATGCCCTTAAAGTTAGATAAAAATTAAAGCCAGGAAATTTGTGTCAAATGACATCATAAGAACTATCAAGTATTGTGGTAATCAAATTTTCAATGGATGCCACGAACAACATTTACATGCAAGTTTAACAGCTATGGAACTTTTCTAGAGAAATTTACAGCTGTCAAAATGAAACTTCAGCACTATTTTATTAATGTCTATTTGACATATAGGTAGTGCAAGCATTTCGCACAAGGGATGGTGCATTTACCTGAGGAGATTTAAGCGTCTTGCACTGATAGAAAGGGTACCAAGAGATTGAAATAATGACATTATCACACTTGTGTGATATCGAAGATTGCTCAACATCTCTGCCCGTCCTAAAGTAGATGATTCAGGACCAAGATTTCCCGCAAAGAAAGGTTCAATAATCAAGATAACTCCCACGGTGGCACCAAGATACTTCAGAAGAAAATCTTGAATCATGCCAAACCACCAGTTCTCATGAAGAACAACATTCAAGTGCCTCACAAGAGCCTGGAACCGCTGCATAATGTGCAATGCTTCTCTGTTCTCACCACCATAAAATGCCACACTCTCAGCATGGGTTCTCAACCGTGAATGGACTTGCCAATATTCCCCTTCTAGCTGTTGTTCCATGGATTTCAACTTTCCAAAAGCAGGAGAAAATTTTCTAATTGCACCACCAGCACCAATTACATATGCCTGAAAGTAATTACTTATTAGCAATTTATCAAATTAAGGAGCAAAGTAGTTGTTACAATATATTACACAAACATTAAGGCAGCATAGTTTCCTCAAACTAGAGGAGCATTATTCTTTGACCGTAAGAATTACTACATCATACGACAATTCATGAAGGGTAACAGTCCTTTATAGAAAAAATAGTTACCAGAATCCAGAGGACATATTTCGGACTTGCATAAGAGCAGAGGCGCCAGGTGTACATTAACCCATCTGCAACTGCAGTCAGATCATCCTGTACAAGTTCGCTTAGTTCTGAGCAGAACTTTGGAATATCACTAGCAATCCTTTGCTCTGGGTTTGAGATCCTATGATCAACATGTGAGATCTTGTAGTAAACCATGTTCTGGACATCAAGTGGGAAAAAGTCAATGACATAATACAGTAAATATGTGATTCAAAACAGGGAAAATTAAGAAGTTGACCAAATTGTTGGGGGTAATCCTCCCCCTGAAAGTACAGGAGCTAATTAAGTGATCTACATTTCACATTATATGCTCTATAATAAGAGGTGATGAACAGCTGTGATGAATACATAAAATCAAAGTCAAACAGACAGAACCTTTGGATGTGACAGAATTCGATATTCAAAGAGGCAGAACAAATCCAGCAAGATGAAACAGTAATTCACTTTTTCTGCATATTGCAGCAACAGAAGTGACTAACTCTATGGATTAAATGAGTTTGAGTTAGATAAGCTTCAGTACAATTTCAGCACTTCATTATTATTATTTTCTATGATCAGGTATCATGGCCCATAAAATATTCATCTCCTTTCACCTGTCCTGTTTGTAGCTAGTTGTTGGTTGCAAGTCTTTGATCTCATTATTCACCAATAATGCTATCATCCGCAAAGTTTACCAATTGAACTATATATCAGTTCACCTCATAATTAGAGAGTACCAAAGACCTTACAATAGATCCTTGGGGAAATTAAAAAAAAGTGAATAATATGTGAAATATGAAATATGAGGTGCAAAAAGGAAATTTCAACGTTATAACCCAGTATACCTCAAAATAATCAGCATGGACGAGATCTGTCAAAATTTTCTTGAAGCACAAACCTAAGGACCCTGTCAAGTACTTTGAGGTCTGATATACTGTGGATTGGAGAAAGCATAAAAGAAGATTTTCAATAATTAGGCGTGTGAAGGTCGGAACACGGCGAAGAAATGCAGCTCTGAACAGATACCCTTGAACTTTTGCTAATCTGTGGCCGACAGCTGTACGTAACACCTGCAGAAAGATTCATCGGTTAAATAGATATGAAGATGAAAGCTCTACAAATTTTTTACATGTAGTCGGGCTCGGACAAGCCTGGATATAGTATCACATTATACAGATATGCTCTGTAATGATTAAGACTCTAGCAACTCAGTAAGATACCAGAAAACATAACCTGTAGTGCAAAAAGCAATGATATACTTCAAGTGGGAAATGCAAATAACAATCACAACATGCTTAGGCAATGAAGTAGAATGAACATTCTCGAAATAGCACCTAGATGACCACACAAGTTCTGATATTCAGAACAGTATTATCAATATGTCAAATAAATGAAACAAGCACACTAAAGAAAATTTTATAACTTACTGCTGTTATTATCAAGCCAAGAAGGTAATTCGTTCCGTTTGGGCCAATCTTCTTAAGTAAAATAGCAGCCAAAAAATGTAAAGATTTCAATCCATTTTTCTTTTTCCTTGCTTTCACCAATTTACCATCAACACCATTTTGACAAATGCTCTCTTTATTCCTGGTATGTATATTTGCATCACTACAAGAATTTGCTTCCTGATGTTTTTTCCGTCGACCTGACTGAGCATATGCTAAAGTTCCACCGGCAAGTAGTGCACCAGAAACAATTGCAAATGTTCTCCTGTGCTCATTTGTAAAAAAAAAACATAAGATAAGAAGTAAAGGATCAACAAACCGAATTTATAAAAAAAAAAATGTTGTTGAATCAGCACACCTTCTTGAAGACAAAAGGTTCCGCCCGTGCTCTGTTAGTTGCAATAACTGGAGAGATGCCATTGTTGCTAGATCACCCTCTCCAAGCAGATATATACAGCCAAAATATAATGGTTTAGCTGTACAAAAATATTAAGATCAATAAAACACAAATATCGCCTAGGAAGAGCACCTCCTGTCGCAATACAGCATGAATGGATCCAATTTCAACCCGTGAAAAATCAGGAATTGGGCGAGGATCCAAATAGGCAGTGAAGGTAACATGTAAACACACGATGGGGAGGGGGGGTTAACATTACGTAAGCAGGGAATCAAATTTTGAGGGGAAATAGTTCCTATTTTCCTGCATCGGCAATTGGGTGAAGTGAGATGTATGCTCTCAGTCATGAACAGATTTACCAAGGAGCTGCATGCCTGCATTCCCATGCCCCACGGATGACGATCTAACCCCAATTCCATAACCGACCACACAACTACTGTAGCAGCTGAGCACCTTGCAAGTGCCCTGACTCCTTAGCAAACAATACAATGATGCAGTTAATATCACCTAGCTATAAATCCCATGGATATACTGATGCTCAATGACATAACTACAAAGGGTGGACATCCAGGTTGTCCACTCCCCATCTGTCCCTTCACAACTTCAAAAAAATCGTACGGTTATCTCAGAAGCAGAGGCAGCAGCATTAGCATAGAGGGTGCTTTGCTTCCTATCCCATCCCACCTACTGTGTGCATCACCAACTAGCCAGTTACGGAGATATGCGTTTGATTTGAGCAGCATCGCTATTAAATGAACCCATTGCAGTAACAAATTTGACGCACCTCCTCAGTTCAGGGCCACCCAAGTTACATACAAAAAAAGCTAGCTATTTTTACTGCACCGGTGCACCCTGCCCCACACCAAGTGCCCGACCCTTGAGAGTTTGGACGAGAAGTACAACAGAGAAACTTAGTTGGACCACAGCGATGGCGCCGCCTAAACTGAACTAGAGCCGCCTTCGAGCAGCAGCACAGCGCACGCAAAGCGCAAGCGATCGAGAGAAGAGGGGGGAAGCACGACGAGGGCACGAGCCCAATCCGACGCGCCCCCAAAACCACACGCAACCTGAAAAACTAAACCGATCGCGAATTCGAGCGGGGCCCAAACGCAAATCGAGCGAACCTTACGCCGGCTGGCCGAGGCAGAGATAGAGAGGATAGGAGCGAGCGGTGGGTCGGGCGGTTACCTGAGTCTCGCCGGAGCTACCGATCGGGGGATCGCCGCGCGGAGACGAAGAGAGAGAGGCGGAGACGGGGAGCGCGAGAGGTGAGAAAAAAAAATTGAGAGGCGGATAAATAAATAAATAAGGGTAGGGACGAGGCCGACGACGAGCGGGCGGTGTGAACAAATCGGTCGCGTCTCGGGTCGCGTCGGTCTCCCTCCGCGCCACAACTCCTCCTCCTGTCCTCTCCTCTTGATGACTCTTTTGAGTACAACTTGGTTGCTGCGATGCTTAGCGCACGTGGTCTCTTCGGAGTTGCGTGTTTCTCGTTTCTTTCTCCGGGGGCGTGCGTGCATACGTGATCAAACAGCCCGGGCCGTACGATGATCAACTTTGCCTTCATCCATCTACTCACGGCCGTCCCTTTTGCTTGTGCTTGAGCAGTACAAAAGCTAGAGAGAGATATAACGCACGTTATAGGAGTAAGAACAATGAGGTGTATGATATATCTATGACATTTTTCATTATCTTCAGAGTGAGATGGTAACAAGAGGAGTGAAGAAACTATTTCGAAAAGCTAGATATTCGTAACGATTTTTGATGTTTCTAAATAAAAAAATCATAACGGCAGTTAATACGCGCTGAGCCTTACAAACCGATGACGTCTGGCTTATGCATCGTTGTTGGCACCAACTGTTTGGTTTTTATTTGGGACTTTTTTAGATATTCGCTCCTTTAAAGATTGGTGTTCCGCGATTGACCACCGAGTAGATCCTAATCTTTTTTGCCCAGACATGCCAATCCATGATTTGCCACTTTCGCCCATTTTATTTTAGGTTTCGCTCTAAATAGCTTTAATTTTTTTTAACTTATTTAAGTCAGAAACTATTTAGAATATATCGATTTCTAATTTTAGTTTATTTTAGCTTTTTTCTTTCTTTCTTTTATTTCTTTGTATTGTCCATGATGATATCACAGTTATTTTGTTAATATTTTTCTTATTTTTTTTACTTTTTTAAAATAACAAACAGTTGCTACAATGTAATTTTAAACAAAAAACCAAAAGCCAAGCTTAAACCAAAGGCAAGTTAAAGCACTACTAAAATTATGTGTCGTAATGACATTCATGCCCCCCTCCTCTCATGATTCCCTCATTGGCCTTCGCGCCACCACCCGTGGAAGATGCAGGATGGCGCGGTGGAAGATGTTGCAAGGAATTGAGGAGATGTTTAGGCAATCGTGACCTTCACGGGGTGCTAATACTTTGAAGGTTTGAGGCACACATGTATGTGTGTATACACGTACGATAGCGCTATTTAGCGTCCGTACACACGCTATGCGTAGGTCCTGTTGTCTGACTCCTTGGTACGTGAGTGTTGATTCAGCAGTAACTATTATACGTGAATTTACCATCAGACAAACATGAAGTTATTGTCACCAGTTAGGCCAAACATCAGTTATTATCCTGTTGTAGGGGTGGCCCCCACCTAAGCCCAGCCAGCCTACTAGGAAGTGGCAAAGCCCAAAGATGGGGCATGTATAATGACATAAATGCCCTTGAGAGGGATACTTGGGTGTAAGGACATAACTGTAAAATACTCCCCAAGGTATTGCTCCCTTTCGATCATCTTTGCTGCATATCTGGGAGGTACAATATTTGCATTATACATCCGGAATATTTATTGTAACTAACATCGTTTCATCTTGCAGCCTCCAATTCAACGTGGGGGTGACGTTGAGTCCACCGATGACGATACATACCTCCCGGATGCTTCCAGGGAGTGGTATACAGCACTAGAGTTTGTAGTGTACGCAGGGCAAAGCTCAGCATTCACACCATACTAGGGTTTGGAGACTTCGATGGGCAGAGCTCCTCCGGCTTCACTGCCATGTCATACGGTCAAGGTGAGAGCTCCTCCACACCATGAGGAGGATTTTTAGAGTCCTTCATTCATGACATTATTGCTAGTGGCTCGTAGTTCGACATGTTTTAGCTGGAGAACATCGACGCTTACTAGACCCAGCCAGTTGTACCTCAGCCTACTGCACCACTGCCAGCCACTCAACAAATGGCATGTACTTCTACAAATATTTGTAATATATGAAATTCTCACAAAAAAATAGAGGTCATGCACTGCATAAGATGCCTGAGCATCGCTAATTTTATGATTAAATTAACATGAATTAACATAGTAAATTTGGAGTACATAAAATTTCCAAAAAATTATATAATTAGGTCAACTGTGTCAAGAGGCTTCTCACAAAATTTTGTATTTTTTGGAGCTCGTTTGTTATATGTAACAACTCCTACAAATATCGAAATCATATGAATTTTTGAGCAACATTTAGAGTGGATAAAATTGTCAAAAAAAATTACACAGTCAAGTACGTAGTGTCTAGAGGTTGCACATAATTTTCGTAATTTTTGAGCTCATTTACTATATTTAAAATTCAAACAAAAAGTATGCGAAAAATGGCAAGTGATTAAGCTGGCTCCATGTGGCCATGGGGTGGGGTGGCAGGCTGCTGCCATTCGGTGGTGGGGCAGTAGGCAGCTTGCCGTCCGCTGGCGGGCGGTAAAAATACCATTTTTGTCAATACGGCAGGCATACGGCCATTTGTGTAATTTTGATTGTAAACAGTGCCAAATATTCCAAAATTCTATATACATACACATACACATGCTATACATATACACACGTACATATGCATATACACACACGTATATACACACGCGTGCGTACGTACGTACGTATGTATCCAACTGTGCGCCGAGTTAGGAACAGAACATAACAACTGATGGAGTCTATTGTACAAAGTTTTAGAGAAAACGCTGCACCGTCGATTAGTTTGGCGGTGTGTTTTCTGAATGACTGCAAACTCATGACGCCGAGCTCAGCTAGGAGATGTTTCCATGCATGTGTTTTGCAAGCATTGCATTTTTTGCTGTTCCGAATATTAGTTCCCCAGTAAAAACAACATAGCTGTGGTTTAATTGTAATATTGTATTTTCCATGAATGCTTTGCGGCCGTCCAATCGCAGCCCAATGTCAATTGCGGCCCAAGTCAACCGAACCAGGTGGTATATGCTTCAGCCGAGAAAGTTGGGCATAACTGGTCCTCTGATTGAGTAATTCTAAATTTAGCTTCCTTCCACATAGAATTTCCAAAATAGCTCCTCTGACATGGAGCTGCAGCGTGCAAACGAGGTGGTGCGCCACCCTACCATACCAGGCCGCCTGGCGTGTGAGGGGGGTTGCGCGCCAGGCCGCCTGGCACACAATCCCGCCGCGCCAACATTCTGGTTTTTTTTTTCTAATGCAAATTTAAGGTTTTTTTATTATTTTTAGTAGCAATTTCAATTAAAAAATTAATTGAGAAAAATAATAGTAATATTTTTGTATTGATATGATGTAAGTAATTATGGAAAAATAGAGGGCAATTTTTGTAGATAATACGTGGAGCAGATCATATATGTAGATTGTTATTTTTTTTAAAAAAAAATAAAAGAGCATACAATGTAGGTATTTGTGATTTTCGTATATTCTCAACGGTATAAAATCTGTTAGACTGGTAATAATATTTTTGTGATTATTGTATGTTATTGTAGTGCAAGAAATTTTTGAAAGAATTTTGTGGGGATGATTGAGGCATCAATGACTCGTAAGTACGACCTATATACAATTTTGTGGGGAAGAATTGGGCCGCTATACCTACAAGTTCAACCAGCAAAGCAATAATATTATATACAATTTTAGACCATCTCTCTGAAAGATTAGTTCAATAGATGTACACCCTCATTCTTTTAAATGGTGCTCAGCTTTCGCCCGCGGTTGATGCGGCAGTATCCCAGCAGTTCCTGCTATGGTTTAGTGTTCGATCTGAACATGTTCCAAAAGTGAAGGCTGGTCAGGCCAGTTGCAGGAAAACAGGCCAGGTCGTGCGTCGTCGTGGAGGCAGTCCCCGCCACCAATTCGGCCAGCCGACGTAGCGCCCTCCTCCGCCGCGCACGCATGCAACACAATTCAGCTCAAAACCTTCCAATTCTTTCCCTGTCCGTTGTTGCGACATCACTCTCTTCTCTCTTTGTCTCGATCGATCTCGTTTCACATGCCATCTCCTCCTCTCCTCTGCTTCCTCTCCACCGCGCGACTGCTGCCATCCACGACCACCCCGTTTATCCTCCTCTCAGTCTCAGCGTCTGCCCTCTCGCCGCCCCTCTCGTCGGAGAAGCAGGGATTCTCGACGGCAACCAGTAGGACAGGCATGGCGGGCTCGCAAGAGAAGGCGTCGCAGCCGCCGCCCGGGAGCGTCTCCGAGCGCATCATGCCGCATCTCCTCAACTTGTGAGCTCTGCTCCGCTCCGCTCATATATCCAGCTTGGTCACTTGTACGCGTACTCCTATTGCCAATTCGATGTCGGCAATTCAACTGGTGAAGTGTGGGAAATACACGCTACTGCTCTGCTCGATAGCAGCTTAAATCTGCTCGAGTGTGGTCATCGTTTGTAGGGCAGAATTTAACTTGTACTAGGAAGATATCGTGCTTGAATCTCCATATCTGTAAATTGCTCCATCAAGTTTTGAAATTATGCACGTATGCAAGCATGTGATTCTCCTCCATGTTCGGTTCAGTTAAGGAGCTAATTCTAGCCAATCTGTATATCAGACTTTCTTTGTTGCTAATATTCAGTTGCAAGGCCAAATTAATTGTTTTCCTTATCATTGCTTGGGCAAAAACCACCAGATACGGGTCGTGTGCGACGGCTCGGGACTTCGAGATTTACGCGCCACATGCCACATTTGAGGACCCGCTCATGCGAGCTCATGGGTACGTAGGTTACCTTCCGATTGTACATCCTGAACTCTAGCTATATCATCGGCATCAGCAGGGCTAGCTGGAGATTTATGGCTAAATTCTGCTGTTCTTCATCCTGATTCGGCAATCTGTTAAACTGTTTCGTGTTCCGTTGTGCCTTTATCTATTGGTTTCGCAGGGTGAAGCAGATCAAATCGGCCTTTTACTCACTTCCTAAGGTCCGTATAACTCAATCAAAACACTAGCATCGTACCAAACAAAGTCAGAAATCCTCTGTTCCATGCTGTTGTCTAGAGTAACTGAAGGTTGTTCGATGACACGCATTCGCATATATACGTATACATGCATGGCCAGGTTTTTGGTGAATCCAAAATTGTGGAGTACACAATACAAGAAAACGAGACAGGACCGGGGAAAGTCGAGGTAAATTGAAAAGGAGATTATGTGCATTTGATCACGAAAGCTCGCTCTCTGCTGATAAACGGAATTGACGAAGGACGGTGGGTGGGATATTCTGCTGACAAGTGCGTGGTTTCAGATACTGATCGACAACAAGCAGCATTACAAGGTCCTGGGCAAGGCCGTGGATCTGACGACTCTGATCACGCTCAACGTCGAGGACGGCAAGGTTGTCAAGCATCAGGACTGGTAAGTAGACTGTGGATGTCGAGTGCCTAAGAGAGGATCACCAGGTAATTAATTAAATTTGCTAATGTGAGTACGCGCGTGCGGTGTAGGTGGGATAAGAAGCCTCTGAAGAACAGGGAGACGGTGAGCTTCCCGCTGGTGGGGCGGCTGGCGGAGGGGTGCCGCCGGGGAGCCATGCTGCTCACCCACGTCCTCATGGGCTGCGGCAAGGACCCCAACCCCTGAAATACTCCTCTCCGTGCTCCAGTGATCTTGGATCCTGCCTGTTTCTTTCGATCGAGCTACCTCTGTTGGGTTCTTTCTCTCTCCGTATAGAGAGATGTTTCGTTCGTTACTGGACTGTTAAATAAAGCCATTGTTTTATGTAACACTACTACCTATCATGTGTAACAGTGAGGTACTCGACTACCAAGCATGGTCTGTCGCAGTGTAGTTTCTGTTCTCTGCATCCAAGATATGTCCTTGGAGCCACTGTGTATGTATGTACGTACGTACATATAATGATAGTGCTGCAGTATAATCCCTCTTTCTTTGGAGTTTTTGGCCGTATTGATGCTTTTTTGACATGTTTTTGCAAGAATGGCATCTACTGCACAAAAAATTGCAAAAATAGCATATCCACAGCATGATCAACGTACGGTAGAGCATAATAGGCTAACACGTCAGCGGCACCACACCATCACCGTGCGGCCAAGGCTTGCCGCACAGCCACCATGCGGTGGAGGTGGGTGCTACACAGCCACCGTGCAATACCCAATTAGTGTGCTAATTAATTCCCTAATTAAGTGCGTGTTGCACGGTGGCTATGCGGTAGAGGTGGGTGTCTCACCTCCTCGTGAGGTGGAGTGGGCCCACGGTATATTATTTGGTCTATTCTCGCATACAAAAGTAAGCTCCCGTGCCAATTTTGGTGTGCTCCCGCATGCAAAAGGAAGCTCCCATGCCATATGCAACAAGGGGGTAAACCACTGAAAGAGGGGTGCCATCGTGTCTATCCCCCCACGCGCAGTTCCCTCCCGTCATTACCGACGCATCATTAGCGTGCGGTTCGCTTTCGCTCTCGCTATAAATTCCGAGTTGCGTAAACTCTTCGGTCACACTCTCGCTTGCACTTTTGTAGTCTCTCTGCTTGCACTCTTCACTCATACACCTGCACTCTTTGCTCGCTTTCTTCGCAGATGATTAAGTACTGTTTAGTGCCGTCATTGGCAATCATATTAATAGGTAATTTTTTTTGTATGAACTGTCTTTGTTAAATGTGTTGATAATTATTTGTAGTTATTTAGGTATGATTAATTTAGTTCTAATCATTTAGGCCTTATTTATTTTGTTGTTATTTTTGTAGGTCAAACACATATTCAGATGAGGAATACATACAATTAGTCACAGTACAGGAAGGCAACATTTTTTTGGCATTCTGTATCTAAACATAGTTCATCACTACATAAACAAAATATAAGAATAAATGTGCTTCTTGGTTTCAAGTTGGCATTCTGTATGTAAGCTTAATTCATCACTACATGAACAAAATATAAAAAGATATTTGCTTCTTGGTTTCAAGACTTAGGTCATCAGTACATGAACAAAAATATAAGAGCATGGCTTAAAAAAAGAGCACGGAAATTAATGATTCTTCCTGCTGGCATAAACCACAACTATGTAAAATTTATATTTACACAATTTATCATAAAACATCAAAATCTACATTCCTTAGGGGCAGTCTCGTTTAATGACTTGACAGGTAAATATTGTTTAGTGCCGTCATTAGCAGTCGTATTAACATATGATTTTTTGTTGTATGAATTATCTTTGTTAAACGTGCAGTTAATTAGCTATAGTTATTTAGGCATAATTAATTTAGTTCTAATCATATAGACCTTGTTTTTTTGTTATTTAGTTAGTTGCGGTATAGTTGGTCGTAATGAATTAATCCTTGTGTACCTTGTTACTTTGTGGGGATTAATTAGTCATAACAAATTAGCCTTTAATATTCTCGATATGAACTAGTTAGTGGAAACATGGTACTTGTAATTAATTTAGCGCTAATTAATCAGTCATAATTAGTTTAGTTGCAATGAGTTAGGCTAAAATAATTAGTTAGTGCTAAGCTATTAAGTGGTAATGAAGCTGTGGTTTTATAGTGGTAAGGACGATGGTAATGAATTACTCATAATATTTAGTATTGTAGTGTTCATTTGGTTATAATATTTAGTATTACAGTGTTCATTTTGGTCCTAAGTGTATATTATTCTGCAATGTTCATTTCATTGCAATTTTTAATTTGTAGTATTTTATACTCATTATCAACCATCCTACTAATATTTTGTCTATTCCATTTGCTCAAGGTATGTCTCTACCGGAGCTTCTGAAAGACTTCTACCATGAGAAACACCGATGCAAGTTGTGAATCGCAGGTGACGAGGATGGCCCTCCAGCCCTGCTGCTTCGGTCGGGGAGGGATTACTGGGAGCTAGACGATCACTACATCCCAATCCTCCAGGCCACGGGCTTGTTGCCTCTTGCAAGGCTAGTTTCTGTCAGACGTCAGTTCACCCTAAATGGTAGTCTATTGTCGGCACTTGTCGACAAGTGGAGGCTCGAGATGCACACCTTCCACTTTCAGGCTAGCGTATCGGTTCGACTTGCCTTTCCCGGAGCGTGCTCATGGCATTCCCCGAACTTGGTCGAGGCATTTCAATCAGTGCCCGTAGGATGCACCTGATGAGGTCGTTAGGACGCACCTCATCGTTTACCTTCTTTAGATCTTTGGTTAGGTCCTATTTTCATCCACACAGGGCGATTAGTGATATCCCAACTTTATCCGCATTGCTGAGTCTTTGGCTGATGCGGAAGCTAGGGTGATGCCTCAGTATAGCTTGGGATTAGCTGTCCTATGCGCCACATACCGGGGGGTTGTGGACCCTTTGCAGCATGGCATAGGTGCTTACCCGAACCTGGTCGTCTGCTATGTGCTCCGATAGCTATGGAATTGGGAGCATGTTTTATATCTGTACTATTTGTTACTGAACATGTTTTATATGTCACTTTGGTTGAGCGAGACATTTTAGCACAATCCAAGAAAATTGGTTGGAGTAAGACATTTTAGCACAGTCCAAGAAAATAATAAAGAACTTGAGCTGTGGTCGTTTGATGGATGATGCCATGCACATTGAGCATCAAGTGGGAGGAACGTGCTCACCCGCTAGGTCATCGCGACCTAGCGAGTCTGGCCGGTGTCGTAGCACTACCGTCGGTCATCCGCGAGCCAGATCGGCGAGGAAGTAAGTTATGTACAAATTTACATTCTATTGTTTTGTTATGCCTTACGTTCTGCTAACATCATGTCGTTCTCCCGCCGCAGGTTCGTCGGGATGCAGCACTTCTACCATCCGTGCCCTGTACACAGACTAGCACTCCCCTTCTGTCATCTGCTCTGCACATCCAGGAGGTACAAGATTCTTAGTTTACGTCTAGAGTGTTTATTTTTACTAACATCGTTCCATCTTATAGCCTTCAATTCAGCGTGAGGGTGACGGCCAATCCACTGATGAGGATACGGGCCTCCTAGCTCCTGCTAGAGAGCAGTACACGACACTAGGGTTTGGAACGTACGTAAGGCAGAGCTCAGGGTTTAGACCGTACATAAGGTTTGGAACGTACGCAAGGCAGAGCTCCTTCGAGTTCACTGGCACATCGTATGACGAAGGTCAGAGCTCCTCTGCACGACCGAAGTTGCACACATCATACCTTGAGAGTGGTGGATTTCTACAGTTTCTCGTTTAGGACTTCATCACTGGGCCCCCAGTTCGGCATGTCTTAGCACGACGACATCGATGCTTACTAGACTCAACCTACTGATGCACCTCAGGCCACTTGATAGACTGAACGATCTCTGTACCTCCTCCGATCTGACATGTGCTCTTCAGACTAGCTAACATACCCCACGGGTTATGCTCGACGCAAACGTAGTGAGGAGAGAGTAGTGGCTCAGATGAGTGAGCCATATCGCATCTCGTGTTATGCGATATTATATTGCTACATCTGTACAATTTTAGAAAAATATAAAATACTACAAAAAATACACAATCAAGTCCATTGCATAAGGATCATTAAAAAATTCATAAATTTTTGTGCTCATTTCATATATTAAAAATTCCTAAAATAGTTTACTTAAATGAATTTTTGAGTAAAATTCAGAACAGGTAAAATTATGAATAAATTACACAATGAAGTACGCTATGTCAAGAGACTCCACAAAAGAAATTGTAATTTTTTTTAGCTCATTTACTATATCCAAAAATTTCACAAAATAATATACCGTGAGCCAACTCCGCCGCATGGGGCCGTGCAGCACCCACCTCCACCGCACAGCCACTGTGCGGTAGACCCTGCCCGTATGGTGCCTGTGCGGTGCCACTAATGTGTCGGCCTATTATGCTCCATCGTACGGTGGACATGCAGTCGACGTGCTATTTTTGTAATTTCTGCACAACGGGTGCAATTCTTGCAAAAAAAAATGTGCCTATACGGCTAAAAACTCCTCTATTTGCGGTGGACAGTATTAAAAACAGCTTATACAATAGATAATTATTTTTTTTTACATGTCTATATAAACAGTTTCTTTGTGATACATTGTGTCTTGTTTCTCGTATTATAGTTGATTGTTGCATAAAAGCAGCTCAATTCTTTATACTCTTTATCTTTTTTTATATATTATCTTGTGTTCTATATGTCAAGACTTCTAGACAGCTAACTCACACAAATGTACATAGCCTAACATGTTGACCAATGTGTTCACGCATAATAGTGGTGCGTAACATGTTGACCAATGTGTTCACAAATTCAGAAAATTCAGAAAAAGTATAGAGTAATAGAAACTCCCGTATGATTTTGACCGATATAAATAAAGTCACTATAGTATGTACTACAATCAACTTATAGACCTCGGTTTGAAAAGACACTCCGTTTGAAAGCTTGTTACTATAAAAAAACCAAAAGATAGCTTTTAAAAAGCTAAACAGAAGAAGCCCTAATGCCCGGTTATTTTTGATTTATGGTTTTTTCCAATAAACAAATAAAATGACTTCATCGCTATCGTTTCGAATCGGTTTATCGAGATATCTGTTTTGAACCAGTTTATCAGTATTCAATTTTTTGTATAAATATTTGTGCTAGAGTTCAAAACCATCAACAATGGCCAAAAAGAAGACATCCTGATTCCTGAAGCTTTGTTGGTGGGGATACAAATTAAAGCCCCTAGGGCGGGCTACAACTTTGCTTGTGCTGTAGATTTCGCTGAAGAGACACGAAAAAAAGAAGGGATCTCTGTTTGTTCCTCGTCCATAATACTACTGTACTAGTGGTGCGTAAGTAGATAGTTTTGTTCCCTGACCCCCTGGGTATTGCATATAAGATAGGCAGGAGTAACGATGTGGATTTGGATGTCTGATGTTGCCATCTACACAATACCACTTCGTACTTGACTATGGACGAGTTATTTTTAGCTTGTCGTTTATGTTCTTTCTCAAATAAATAAAATAAACAGTTTTTCTGTTATTATTTTGAAGTGACTTATCAGAATAATGTTTTTAAAGTGACTTATCGGTATTCGGTTCTTTCACACAAACGCTTACGCTGAACCTAAAAATCATGAGATGTAGCCGAGAAAGACGCACCCTATACCCCTTGGTGAAAAATGGCATCAGCTTGCAATTTTGCACGCACTGTTCCCACTGGCTAGACCGATAAACTATTAAGCACACCGTTTACACAAGCGCGCACGCTTTGATGTGTTGTGTTAAAAGTGCGAGCTACACTACTAAATGATCTGTGCCGTTATGATAATCTTCAGCAATTCTACAAAGACTATCGCTTTGTGACCCTTGAAGGCCAAAGTCTTTAGCGGAGCCATCGTCACGTTTTTGCCACGCGATATTTCACTGATATGTGGAGTCAAAGACCCGCTTGTGAGTGAGATTACTCGGTGGAAAGAAGGAATTAATTCACTCAGGGTCCGTGTATAAATAAATAAATAAATAAATAAATAAATAAATAAAAGCTTCTCTAAAGCGAAAATGTGGCTTGTAAGCGACCACAATGTCGGGCCGTTCCAAATGGATTGGGTTTTTAGTTTTCTGCTTCCAAAAATAGAAATCGTTTGAAACATATCGGCATTTTAATTTTAGTTTTTTTCTTTTTTATTATCCGTGAAGATATAACGGTGTTGTTTATTTTTATTCTTGTTTTTTAATTGAATGACTAGAAAAATGCTAACAACTATTATAGTATAATTTAAATCAATAATTCTAATTGAAAGCTGAAACCTAAAACCGGTTGGAGTAGGTCCGCCGAAGTCCGGGAAATTGAGCCCAATGTAGCGATGATATGTGGGGGGGGCCCAAAATCCCTAAACTGCCCTTCCACGCGCCCGCCACGGCGCCACCGCCGGAAACTATTCGACTTGTCTAAAGCCAGGTACAACACACAGCAAGCCCATTCGATTCTTCTTGCCCGGCCTCTCGCGCGTCTCCTCTCCCTAGTCGGCTCGGCTAGTCCAACCGAGAAAAGCTAAACAAGCCAAAGAAAAAAAAAGCTCTCTTTGTCCATCCCCCGGCCACTGATCCGTTCCACTCCATCGTCGTGCTAGGCAGCTCCTCCCCAAAACCCACTGTCTGTATTAGGAAAGAGAGCTCGCCGGCTCCATGGGGCGCCTCGCTGTCGCCGACCTCATCCTCCTCGCGGCCGCAGCCTCCGCGCTCGTCGTCGGCCTCCTCGCCGCAGCGCTCCTCCTGCTCTGCCGCCGCCGCTGGAGCAGCCAGCGCCCGCCGACCCAGCTGCCCATCTCGGAGCCCCCGCTCCCCAAGCCCAAGAAGCGCCGCCGCAGGTCCCTCCTCCTCCTCCTCCTGCTCTGCTCCCGCCGCCGCACCCGCGTCGAGCCGGCCTCCGCGGGGTCGTCTCCGGCGCCAGGGGCCGAGGAGGACGTGGCGACGTGGAGGGAGCGGTGGTTCGGGCCCACCTCGCGGGCGCTCTACACCATCGACGAGGAGTCGTCGGACGGCGAGAGCGAGGATCAAGAGCCCGAGACGGGCGTGGAAGCCACCGCCTGAAGCCGTTCGATCGATGCATGAAGAGACTCGGTCTCTTTCCTAGTTTGGATTTTTATCGTGTTTTTGTTGTTTGATTTGCTAAGTGAAGAAAAATAGAGGATAATTAGGTTAATTTCCATTTTTGTTTCGGGGGGGAAAGGGTTGCATGCATACAGTGCAGTTGTTACTACGAAGGGTTGTCAGGAGTACGTACCAAGCTAGTTCAGTTGGTGCACCAACGGAACGGGTCGCATTACTAGCTACGGATTGTCGCCCAGCGGTAGAGCTATTGCCTGTCTGTCGCTTGACCGTTGAGCGACAGATCCGGTTGCTCAACGGTTGGACGACTGGAGACTATTTCTGAAAAAAAAAATTAAAACATGAGTATTCAAACATGGGCGACTGGAGACTGGAAACAGTTTTATATGGATAGCCTTTTCGAATTGTCTTTTTGCCTTATCGATATTTAATTCGTTCATACAAATACTCGCTTTAGTGATATAAACCATTGAATAAAGTCATAAGCAATCGATCACAGCCGAAAAGAAAATAAAAAGACCAATTGCTCTGCTCCCTGTGATTGCAAAGGTTCTGAGAAACTTGTATTAGACGCTGAACAAAAGCCGCTTTCCGACATGCATGGCGTGTTGCGCCCCTTCGCCACTGAACCCACGCTGAGCCCTTTCGAGAAAGAACCAAACGCGTGACAGACGGAGTCATACAGCAGCTGTCTCTGCTTCTTCTTCTTCTCCTTGGCCAGCGTTCCAGCAACTAGCTGGACCTCTCCTGAGGACACCGGAGTTGCTGCCGCTTCAAAGCCGCCGCCCTGTCGACGAGGATACGTTCCTGGTCTCTGCGAGTCCCGTCCGTCTCTGCCTATCTCCATCGATGCTCCTTTCGTGCATTCCTCCGAGCACTTTTCTACCTTTGTTCAGTTCACTGCATTCGATTGGAGTTCCAGAGAATTTCTTCTGCTAGACTTTTCCGCGTTCCAAACAGTCAGTCACGGAAAGTATCTACTTAATTAGCACGTTGAAAGGATCAACCCAAGAAAGTAATTGCCGTCGACAACCTGATAACGAAAGCTGGTGGTTGCGTACTTGAGTTCATGTCAGTGTCTACTTAATGAGTGACTTGGGATACCAGTGCAAATATGAGCCCTGTTCTTTTCGGCTTCTAAAAGCTGTTTTTTCAGTTTTTCTATAGTAACTATCTTTTAAACAAAGTATTTTTTCAAGATAGAGTCTACTAGTTAATTGTAGTATATACTTTACTGACTTCATTTATATTGACAAAAACCGCATGTGAGTTTCTGTTACTCTGTAATCTCTCGTATAAATAGCTCAAAAACCATAAACCGTAGCCAAAAGCCACAAACTGCAGCCAAAAAGAACAGGCCCATGGACATGTCAGGGGTTTATCTTCTCATCTCATCCGGAAGTTCGTTCATACATATATACATACATGCATGCATGCATGCAACCACCTGAATTTTTTCCGTCGGTGCCGATCAGTCAGTCTGAGGATGTATCATCTCTATGGTGATGTATGACCAAACAGCCGACAGGATGAACTGCATCACTACTCACTAGTGCCAACTACCGTGCGAGTGAACTGCCACGTTCGGTCT